>BRDA01011514.1:1125-39668 GCA_036984385.1 Crenuchus spilurus | reverse complement strand
CTTTAGAGGGCTAAAATAACATGAACAAGGATGTTGACAGCAAGTTAAGAACATTTCATGTTTGATTGCTGACGTGATCACTGAAAGCCTGATATCGAGCACAGTGAGAACAGTTTTGGGTTGGTGGTTTCAGACAGTGGCTTATAAATAAAACAGCCTTAGAGTGGCTTTGGCTGGTTGACAAAGTGCCTGAAGGACAACAGGGCTCGGACCCATAATTCAGAAGGGCCTGTGATGACCGAACCCCCAATATCTTAGACCCTCTTATATTGCTACTTTCAAATTTTGCAATAATTTTAAATATTTCAAGGAATAGCCTAAATTAGAGCAGCATGTTGACTGAAACATAGTAGTAGTCAGTAGGTAATTACTTGTAAATTATTAGAAAATGTCATTTTCACAATGGCCCAATAGACCCTAGTTATATCATCCAGTTACAGACATATTTTCACTTCATAATACTTCTACTTAAACAATGGGTCAGTCAAAATTTAGAGGCCACTTCCCACTAACCCCAAATGTAGTCGATTAGCTTCTGCAGTTTAGAATTGGTGCTGCAACACAAACAAACCCAGAACTCAATAGTCACCTAAATAGCATATTCACTTTTGTCACCATAACATCTCTCAAACCTCATCCAAAATATAATTAAGGTATCATAAACTGGTCATCTACCATCTTAGACATTCAACTCAGATAATTGTCATGAACATGGAAGCATCTGTGGGTTTTTGTTCATTTTAATAGCCCACAGTAAGTCCAATTGTGTCATAAGCCACATCCATTAGTCTGTGAGCCATCCATTAAGATCTAGACAAAGTTTGAGTCATGGATGAGAAATGATGGAGTTCCTATTGGTTGTTTTTATCTGAGCACAAAGTGAGAGTTTATTGAGATCTCTACTAAAACTCAAGAGACTCAGGTGAGATTACCGAGGTCTGTTTCTCAGGAGAAACATCAGAGCATCAGATCTGAGGCCGTCTCATTGTTGCCTGTGAGAAACTGTCGATCTCACTTTCAAAGATGCTCCAGTCCAGTCATGTGGCCATAACAATTTGGCCCAAAGTGTCTCAGGTCTGCATGCTCCACTTTTACAATAATCAACAGTGTTCACTTCATCTTTGAGTGGTGTTATTGTTGTGGCTGGTTGGTGTAGATCAGGTTGAATTTTCTCTCAATGAGCTTTAATGCAAGATCTACTTTCACCTACTGTGTTATAGACTTTGATAGCACATCATGCATGTTAGCCTGTCCTGTTTGTTTTGTTGCTTAGTATGAGGTTCTAGAGTCTTGAGAAAGCTGCTTGGTTTGTGCTTTAGAGGGCTAAAATGACGTGGGCCAAGATTTTGAGAGCAAGTTAAGAGCATTTAATTGCTGACGTGCTGACGTTACCACTGAAAGCATGATATCATCTGGTACAGTGAGAACAGTTTGGGGTTGGTGGTTTCAGACAGTGGCTTATAAACAAAACAGCCTCAGACTGGTTTTGTCTAGCTGACTACTTAGAGTGCCTGTAGAACAACAGAGCTGAAACCCATGATTCCCTAGTTATATCACTCAGTTACAGAAGTATTTTTCAGTTTATAATTCTTTAGTTCTACTTAAACATTCAGTCAACATGAATAAACCAAAAATCAGAAAAAGTTGGGACAGTATGGAAAATGAAAAAACACATATTAAAAAATTAGGACGGTAAAGAATTTACCACTTTGTAATTTTGTCATTTCTTAAAACATGTTTTGACACTGAGGAGCCCACATGATGATATGTTTTAGGTTTTATTTTGTTTCATTCTAAAGGCAAAAATTTTTTAATCTGTTCAACAGTATGGGGATGTCATTGTCACATTTTTTGCTTAAAATTTCCTAACACCTTCTCTATTGGGGGCAGGTCAGGACTGTAGGAAGGCCAGTCCAGTACATGTACCCTCTTCTTCCACAGCCATGCCTTTGTAATGTGTGCAGCATGTGGTTTAATATTGTCTTGATGAAAAATGCATGGATGTGCCTGGAAATGACCTTTTCCAAGTGCACTGACACAATTCCAAACCATGAAAGCCTCTGGCCTTTGGACTTTTGATAACATAAAGGATAGTCATTTTCATCTTTGGTGCAGAGCACACAGCGTTAATTTCTTTTACAAAATCTGTAATACTAATTTGTTTGACCACAATACATGTTTTTACTGTGTGATGGTCCATCCTTGATGCCACCAAACCCAGATAAGTCAATGCTGCTTCTCGACATCGTTAACATAAGGCTTCTTTTTAAGTGGTATTTGTGAATGTAACTCTGTATTATAGTGCTTGACAAAAGTTTGCTAAAGCAATCTCTTGCCCATGTGGTTATATCAGCTATTGGTGATTGACAGGTCTTGATACAGTGTTGTCTGAGGGATCGGAGATAACGAGCATTCAGCTTAGGCTTGCGCCTTTGCCATTTACGCCAAATTTCTCCAGATTCCTTAAATTGATTAATAATATTATGCACTGTGGGGGAAAATAGGCAAATCTTTTCCAATCTTTCTTTGAGGAACATTGTTGTTAAACATTTCAATAATTTTCTCACAATTATTTGTTGACAAACTGGAGATCCTCCGCCCATCTTTGCTCCTCAAAGACTTTTGTCGTTAATCACATCAGATTTCCTAACTACCCTAGATGTAGCTTCAGTAGTTTACAACTGGAGCTGCAAGGCTAACATTGCTAATAAATACTGGAACGTAATTGTCATCTAAATAGCCTAGTTGTTTTGTTAAATACATCATTAAAACTTCTCTACATCATCCAACAACATTTTAATTAATGACTCGCAGACAAGTTGTCTATCATCTTAGACAACCAATTTGGATGATCGTCAGAAACATGGAGGGATTTGTGGTGGTAGGTTTTTGGTTATTTTTAAAGTTCACAGTAAGTCAAGTTGTGTCTTAAACCACATTCACTAGTCTGGGAGACCTTCATTAAGATCTAGATGAAGTTTATGTGGGTTCAGAGAAGTTTTAGTGATGTATTTTGACAAATTGAGACGACCATTGAGTTGTAGTTTGCTAGCAAAATTAGCCTTGCAGCTCCAGTTCTAAACTAAAGAAGCAAAACTTGGACTCCAGCATCATATTCAGATATGATTTCTGGGTGCACCATTGATATCATTTGAATTTGTGTGGCACAGAGTCTATTTTTAATTAAACTCTCTTAGTCATTCATGTTTACTTAGTAATTCCGTCATGTTATACTGGTGACAGCTTTTGTGGAATGCTCTGTAACTGGTCTCATCGCTGACCTTTGAGGTTTATGGTCGAAAAGAGAAGTGTAGCAAACAGGTAGATGCTGGAAGTTCTTCTGGAGTTCTATGGGGAACCTTTTCTTCTACTGTTCTCTTGTACTTCTGCTTGTGTTGTAGAAAATTATTTGAATTTGGGTCATCAATACTTTGACTTGAGTATCGGCTCCTCTACCCATGTGTGGCCAATGCTGGAAGTGGTTGGCCTCAACATGCAGTCCTGAATCAGTCATCAGGGTCAGTGGTTCATTTTTTTCTACAATGAGAAAAGATGAGTCAACAATGAGGATATATGTGTGTCAGGCAGGAAGGCCTCAGCCCACCTGTTTGGTTTCAGACGGATGTCTAGTGGTGTCAGCGTGGATTCATAAAACTTGCTCATCGTGGACAGATTTTAATATACAGTATTGTGCTGTCTTGTCATTGTGGAACAATGACTAATGTTCTTGTCTATCATTTTGTCATTGTTGACGTTTCTCACAAGCCTGAGACTGATAAGCGATGCAACCAAAACTGAAGGTATTCTGCGATAAAGGAAATGAAACGAGTTGAATCATTTTGGAAGATATGTGATGGATACAGTAGTTTAACAGTACCATTGCTTAAGTTAGTGCTTTATCAGTTCTGAGATGAAAATGTGAGAACTTTCCTTAAGAGGTTGAAGAAGAACCCTTGAGGAAAGGAAATTCTCCTTAGTGTCTCGGTAGTTTCACCCAAAATGACTTAAGTGTATATAAGTGGATCTGGTCTTGTGACAGGAAGGTTGCCAGGTCATGACTGAAGTGCCCTTGAGCAAGACACCTAACCCCCAACTGTAAATCGCTCTGGATAAGAGCATCTGCTAAATGCCTCAAATGTAAATGTCTCAGCTCTGCTATGCAACTGTATCTCCTGAGAAAATAACCTCAGTTATCTCACAAGTCTCCTCTTGAGTTTTAATTATGTTTCAAATCTCAGTGAAGTCTCACATTGTGCTCAGATTTGGAAAAATGTAATTGCATGTTTATTAATGAAGGGAATCTCAATGTGAACTCAACAAGCTCATCAAAGAGTCTTTTCAGTGAATGACTATTATAATTTTGATCTGGACCAGAAGTAGCTCTTCTCCTTTTTGTATCTGGTTGATGAATTTTTGGAGAATCTCCAGAGCCATCAAAGACAAAATTTTGAGCAATAAAACTTTCCTGTGCAGAGAGACCTGGTATGTGGAGGCCTCTTTAGTACTCATTTATGCACAATTGTGATAGCTTTACTAAACAATATCATCATGTCTCATTTAAGTCTCCTGAGCCATCAAAGAGAATCATATGAGCAATAAAAAATTAAATTTCCCTCTGCGTCGAAAGTTAGTTTCAAGCAATCAGGTACTTAAATAATTTTTTAACCTGAAGTATTTTGATGCCTCCCAAATTTTAGAAGTCTCACGAGATACCAAAGAGCAAGATTTGAGCAAGAAACGAAAGGAAGCCAAAATGTCTTTAGTTGTGTAAGTGTAAGAAGTGTTGCCAGGGGATGTTTGAAACTTTCCACATTGTTGATGTTCTGCTTCTCTTCTGCTCTCTTTATTCTGCGTGTTCTGGCTCTGATGACACCACTTCTCAAAAAGAAAAATGATATTTGAGACACATAAACAAAACAAAGGAGCCCTCTCAAACCAAACAGGTGCAGCAGACATGTGACCTGCGAGATTTGCCTCATGGCCGTGAACATGAACGTGTGAAAATGAAAGTTGCTCAAGAGGAAGTTGACGTGGTGATACAGTATGGCATTAGCATTCATGAGAACACTGTGTACAGACGTTAAAGGCGGGAAGAGAGTGAGGCGTGAAAAATAACCGTCTTGATGCCATTCAGCTCTTCCAACCTGCTGAGTCTGTCATCTGAGCAGCTGCACTGTAAGAAGGCGGTTAAGAGAAATGAGAGTACACAAATGCAGTGGAAAAAACAGGGGCTGAGAACAATCCCCTTATAGCTCATGGCTGATGCTGCAACCAGTGTCTGGCTGTTGGTTTTTTTCTGCAGTGCTTCTGCAAAATGCTTTAAATTGACTTGATACAAATGTGTACATCGTGTACCAACCAGCCACTAAAGCCACCTCCTTGTATCTACACTTATTGTCCATTTGATCAGCTCACACTCACAGGAGATTAAGATTAAGAGATATTAGATTAAGATTGAATGTGATTTTTCACACAATGGAATTTGACCTCCACATTTAACCCACACACACACACTAGTGAACACACTAGGCTGTGAGAATTTGTGCCTGAAGCGGTGGGCAGCCCTTATCCACCGGCGCCCGGGGAGCAGTTAGGAGTTAGGTGCCTTGCTCAAGGGCACTTCAGTCATGTCCTGTTTGGGAATCGAACCGGCGACCTTCTGGTTACAAGGCCATGGCTGCCCCATGGAGCACCACAGAGCAGCTATTATTTGTGTGTTAGACCATTATCAGCACTACAATGACACTGATGTGGTGGTGGCGTGTCAGCTTGTGGATACAGCTGAGCTGCTGAAAAACAAACAATGAGAACATCTCAACAGATTCTCATACACAACCACTCCAATATTTCTCCTGAGAAACAGATCTCAAGTAATCTCACTTAAGTCTCTTCAGTTTTAGTAGAGATCACGATGGTCTTACATTGTGCCCAGATAAGAACAACCAATACGAACTCCACCGTTTCTCATAGAGGACCAAAGAGTCTCAGCTTTGATGCTGTGAATGGACTGTTATGATGTATATCTGGGCCAGATGTGTCTTATGTCTCCTTTTGGTCTTATGCAATTTCTCTGTATGAATCATCTGCTGCTAATGTATTGGTATCATATACCACAGAACCTCTTCAGAGGTCTTGTAGAGGCCATGACTCAGCAGGTCACGGCTGTTTTGATGGCACGCAGAGGATTGTCAGCACACTAGGCAGTTTTGGCTCACAGTAATAACCTACAGTTACATGTTTTACATTGTTTGTGTTATGTGACGTGTGTATGTGTATGTCAAAATAGTTTTCATGCCTTTATATGAGTTGCATAAGCATGCAAAATGAATGCAATTCCTACAGCGTAGACATTTTTCTTGAATGTGTCACTTGGTACTAATTCTAATATTAGCTATGCTACAAGCTATTTTTGGAAGTAATTTTAGCACTGTATGTTAAAAAGGATACCTATTAACCTTTTATGCTCCACGTATGATTTAGGATTCGCTGTCTGAATATGCATGTCCAAATCTTTAAAACTTTATCCATTATATTTACCCCTTAATACTTTTGGCTTATTGTACAAACCGGATTCCAAAAAAGTTGGGACACTAAACAAATTGTGAATAAAAGCTGAATGTAATGATGTGGAGATGGCAAATGTCAATATTTTATTTGTAACAGAACATAGATGACAGATCAAAAGTTTAATCTGAGTAAATGTAACATTTTAAAGGAGAAATGTGTTGATTCAAAACTTTACAGTGTCAACAAATCCCCAAAAAGTTGGGACAAGTAGCAATAATTGGCTGGAAAAAGGAAATTGAGCATATAACGAACAGCTGGAAGACCACTTAACACTAATTAGCTCAATTGACAACATGATTGGGTATAAAAAGAGCTTCTCAGAGTGTCAGTGTCTCTCTGAAGCCAAGATGGTAAGAGGATCACCAATTCCACCATTGTTGCGCAGAAAGATAGTGCAGCAATACCAGAATGGTGTTACCCAGCGTAAAATAGCAAAGACTTTTAAGTTATCATCATGAACCGTGCATAACATCATCAAAAGATTCAGAGAATCTGGAATAATCGCTGTGCGTAAGGTTCAAGGCCGTAAAACTCTACTGGATGCTCGTGATCTCCGGGCCCTTAAACGTCACTGCACCTCAAACAGGAATGCCACTGTCAAGGAAATAACAGAATGGGCTCAGGAATACTTCCAGAAAGCATTGTCAGTGAACACAATCCACCGTGCCATCCGCTGTTGCCAGCTGAAACTCTACAGTACAAAGAGGAAGCCATTTCTAAGCAAGCTCCACAAGCTCAGACGTTTGCACTGGGCCAGGGGTCTTTTAAAATGGAGTGTGGCAAAATGGAAGACTGTTCTGTGGTCAGATGAGTCACGATTTGAAGTTCTTTATGGAACACTGGGACGCCATGTCATCCGGACCAGAGAGAGACAAGGATAACCCAAGTTGTTATCAATGCTCTGTTCAGAAGCCTGCATCACTGATGGTATGGGGTTGCATGAGTGCATGTGACATGGGCAGCTTGCATGTTTGGAAAGGCACCATTAATGCAGAGAACTATGTTGGAGTCCGGTTTGTATACTGAAGCTTATTGTTCAGCAGCTACAGGGACATCAATGCATGTATAATAAAAGTTTGGGCCTTGCAGTGAGCCTGTAGTCATTTAAAGGGTTAATCAAATACACAATGTTGATGATTTTGGTAAAAGAGCCCTTCAAATGATAAAAAAAATTGTTTTTTTATTTGATAATGCTTATTGAAAAGCAAATACAAAAACACTGAAATTATTGATATACAGTAATATATAAGTACAGCCTAAATGTATTTAGTCAGCCACTGATTGTGTAAGTTCTCCTACTTAGAAAGACGAGAGAGGTCTGTAATTTTCATCATAGGTACACAAAATGAGAAAAAAATGAGAAAAAAAAATCAGGAAATCACATTGTAGGATTTTTAAAGAATTTATTTGTAAATGATGGTGGAAAATAAGTATTTGGTCAAAACAAAAGTTCAACTCAATACTTTGTAACATAACCTTTGTTGGCAATCAGCTCAGGCATACCCCCATCCTTAAATAGTTTTGCCCTAGAAGTCAAATTGTCCATAATAAATCTAAAACTAGACAAACTATTTCTGATAAGAGCTTTTACAACTGTTCCCAGGATATTTAAACTCCGCTTCAGCCCATGTACACACACTCAAGCTAATATAAGAATCAACATTTTATATTCAATAAATTTCACATGTTTAAAAATGTATAAGCATTGCCAAACAGAGCAAATATTTAGTGCATGTTTCTGTTTCAGTCTCTACTCTACTCTGCTTTATTATGCTAGTTCCTGCTCTATCCAATTGGGTCTTCTGTTTGTTTTGACATGGTAGAAGAAAAGGCCCTTATCCATGAGTTTTCTCATAGTTGTACATTATTATTATTGCTAATGTTACAAATGCAAGATTTGGCTATTCAGAGGCCTTGGATCCATGAAGCAAACCAGTCTTTAGACAAAAAGATCAACCAATTTCGCCAATGTGATTTTTCACACAACGGAATTTGAACCAGCGACCTTCTGGTCACAAGACCAGATCCTTACCACTAGGCCATGGCTGCCCCCTAAAAAGCTGAGTTTTAGTTCTGGTCAATTATGAAAATGGATCCATAAATTTGCTTTGAACTCAAAACTCTGAAAAATCACTTAATTTATGGACCAAAACCTGGTCAGAAACACAAACAGACAAGCTCAGAGCTCAGTAAACAACCAGAAAAGACCTGCAGTGGACAAACAGGTGTGTGAAGGCTAGGCAAACTTGACTAACCAAACTTACAAATAAGCTAGGAGTCAGTACACAAAACAGAAAAGGCAAATAAACAATGCCTGAAGCTCTGAAACATTAGGTAGAGGAAGTGACCAGCAGATACAGTGAGAACGTCTGAAGTTTCTCCATCAGATACCAGTTAATGTGACGTTTCCTCACACTAATATAAATATTCCTGTTTTTGTCTAGATGATATTGTAACATAGGTTGCCCTAGTCCCGCCAAAACATCAAGGCATGGGCTCTACAAGACCCCTGAATGTGTTTGGAGGCCAAGTTATCACATTAAACTCTTGTTCCTAAAACAATTCCTGATCAACTTCTGCACTAGCTCATTATCCTGCTGAAATAGGCCACTGCCGTTAGAGAACACTGTTACCATGAAGGGTGTGCAAAAATGTTTAGGTCAGTGGTACATAGCAAAGTAACATACACACCAATGTCCAGACCCAAAGGCCTCCAGAACTGAAACTGTGCAGTGTTAAAGAGTGACATAGGAGATACTTTTACCCACTGCAGTATGGATCTACAATGAGTCTCATTACTGCAGGGACATTACTGAGCTCCAGCTGTCTGTCTGTCTGTTTGTCTGTCTGTCTAATACAGCTCTCTCTCTCTCTCTCTCTCTCTCTCTCTCTCTCTCTCTCTCTCTCTCTCTCTCTCTCTCTCTCTCTCTCTCTGTCTGCATGTCTTAATATCTCTCTACTAATTTTTACTCTTAACTCATTTTACCCTCTTCCATGCATCCATCCACCCATCCCTGCTTGCTGCGTATGGGCCTGCAGATCAGTCAGAGTGCCCATACTGACCCCTGTCCACCACTGCAGGCACCTACAATGGGCATCAGAACTAGACCATGGTGCATGAAAGGAGGTGTACTGGTCTGCTAAATCATGTTTTCTATTACATCATGTGGATGCCTGGGTACATGTATGTCTCTTACCTGAAGAAGAGATGGCATTTGGTTGCACTCTGAGAAAAAGGCAAGGTGGCGCAGGCAGGGTGATGCTCTGGATGATGTTCTGCTGGGAAACCTTGGATCCTGGCTTTCGTGTGGATGTTACTTTGACACCATCTACCTAAACACTTCTGTAGACCATGTACACCCTTGTTAATGGTGTTCTCAAATGGCAGTGTCCTCATAATAGGGTAATGTAACCTGCTACACTGCAAATACATAATGAATGGAGAAGCATGACAAAGAGTTCACAGTGTTTACTGTGGCCTCCAAACCAAGGTCCCCAGATTTCAGTCTGAGCACGTGTGGGATGTGCCACTGTGGCTCCAACTCACAACTTACAGGATCTGCTACTAATGTCTTGGTGTAAAATATCACAGAACACCTTTAGAGGTCTTGTAGTGTTGATGCATCAAGGGGTCAAAGCTGAAGTTCAGTGCCCTCTGCTGGCCAGCAGCCCTCAGCCATTTTCTATAATGTAGAGTGAATTGTGGGAGATACACCCCTTACAAAAAGGACCATGCTATGGTTTAAACCATGTTGTTTTAGACACTACCATAATGGTAGTAGCATGGTTCTACAATGGTAACACTACAGTAATGGAAAGTTTTACCATAGTAATACTACTAATGGTATTTTACTACTTTTACTGCAGTATATCCACTGTAGTGCTGTTGTACTACGATCATGGTTCCACCATGATGGTTTTGCCATTGTAATACTGCAATATATTTTTGTAACAGATGACAGAGTGGGATTCATTTAAACACATGTTGTGAGGAACTTACATATCTTCACTCTATGAATATTTGTGAAAGTATTCACCCCCCCCCTTGGTTTTTTCCTGCTTTGTTACAATCTGTATTTAAATGTTTTTTAACCTGAATTGTATGAGATTCATCTGCACAAAGTCTAAGTTGGTTAAGTGAAATGAGAAAAAATATATATTTAAAAACCGTGAAAATTGGCATACGCATATGCATTCACCTCCTTTGCTATGAATCCCCTAAAATATTCTGGTGCAACCAATGACCTTCAGATTTCACATGCTTAGTGATATGAAATCTACCTGTGTGCAATCTAAGTGTCACATGATCTGTCAGTATGTACATACCTTTTCTGAAAGGCTCCAGAGGCTGCAACACCATTAAGCAAGAGGCACCACTAATCAAATAACACCAC
Source organism: Crenuchus spilurus (assembly GCA_036984385.1). Taxonomy (NCBI): domain Eukaryota; kingdom Metazoa; phylum Chordata; class Actinopteri; order Characiformes; family Crenuchidae; genus Crenuchus; species Crenuchus spilurus. Next base: position 28,707 of record BRDA01011514.1, on the reverse strand, counting down.
GAAGACCAAGTCAGGGACAAAGATGTTGAGAAGTACAAGTCAGGGTTGGGTTATAAAAAAATATTCAAATCTCTAATGATCCCCCGGAGCACCATAATAAACATTATTATCAAATGGAAAGAACATGGTACCACAACAAACCTGCCAAGAGAGGGCCACCCACCAAAACTGTCAGACCGGGCAAAGAGGGCATTAATCAGAGAGGCAGCACAAAGACCAAAGGTAACAGAGGACTGCAGAGTTCCCAAGCAGAGACTGGAGTACCTGTCCATATGACTACAACAAGACATACACTCCATAGGGCTGGCCATTATGGGAGAGTGGCCAGAAAAAAGCTTTTGAGGTAGCAAAGTGGGGTGAATACTTTCGCAAGGCACTGTAAACTATCTGAGATTTTAAAGTGTGACACTATTAAATGAGAAACAGAGTGCACTGTGAAAGCAGTATTAATTAGAGTGCAGAAATATCATTTCTGAGCAGAAGGTGTGGTTAGTTTTTTATAGAACAGTAGTTATTCTTGTCTGTTTGTCGTTTCCTTGGTTTGTTCCTCTCCCTTATGAGCCTTGCTGTTTTGGAGTTACTCTGGGCACATTGTCCTGATGGTGGGGCTGTGTAGTCTCATACTAGTCAGATAGTTTTAATGTTTTCTGGTATGTTGTGGCTCTTTTTATGGTTATATACTAACTGCAAGGCCATTAGAACTATTTTCTCACACAAGGATTTTATGACCATGTACCTAATGGTGGGAATAACCACCACTGGCTCAAAGTGTTTGCTCAGTAGTGATCCCTGACTTTACTCATTACCCCTGTTTTGTTATAGAGGTTAATTTGGTGTTGTCAGACTCTGGATTCATGCACAGTTTGGTGATCTTCCTGATCAAACTCACCTGATTCAACTCAGCAGGAAATGACCAGGTTTAATCACCAAACTGTGCTGGACACCAGCCCTCCAGGACTAGTTTGGCACCCCTGGATTAACTAGTCTACTGTGTTATGTTTATTAACTGGAATCTTTCTCCTCCTCTGGCATCAATGGTCAGTGGTTATGCTGTTGGGAAGCAGTCGGTGTACGAGAAGTCCAGTCTCAGTACAGCTTCACTACAGTGGCTCTACAACATCCCACAAAGTTAGCAGTTTCTGAGAAGTACATCAGTCCAATCACAACCGCTGTCTTTGATGATCATTTTGAACTCTGCTACAACTGACTGGTGGGCTCACTTATTTATACATGCTGCAAACTTTGTTGCGTGACATCCCAGCCCCACACTTAGAATTAGCAGACCAGAGGAGGATGGGTCCCCCACGTGAGTCTGGTTCCTCCCAAGGTTTCTTCCTCCAGCTCTGAGGGAGTTTTTCCTTGCCACTGTCGCCGTTGGCTTGCTCACCGGGGATTAGGGATTAATGATTTGATGTCTGTTATTACTAACCCTGTAAAGCTGCTTTGTGACATCAGTTGTAAAAAGCGCTTTATAAATAAAATTTGATTGATTGATTAATTGAGTTCACTCCCAACTGGGGTGGTCATACATATGACTGTGACATATTTCATTAAGTCCTTGCTTTCATTTGCAAGCAAAAGTGCAAATACATTTCAGATTTGCAGCGTTTAATTAAGATGTAAACAAAATAATTTGTAGTTGCTTGGTTTGATTTAATCTCCACTGTACCGCAACAAGATTGTCCGTGTGTGTGTTGCATGTGCATGTGCACCCAGCGATGGATTGGTGCCCTGTCCTGGGCTTAGTTGAATAGTGTAATGCCCTGCCCTGCACTCAGTGAGGGGGTAGGGGACGAACCGCGACCCTGATAAGGATTAAGCAGGTGGGATAATGGACGGATGGATGTACAGCAACACTGAAATGTACAAAATTGCAATTTATATAAGAATATGTTATGAAAATAGTGTCAGCTCTGGCAATTTTGGCATCTGTTTTTAAGTTCTGGAGATTATTGACAGTTACAGCAATGGTAGTTTAGCTTAACTACTAAGGAAGGAATTTCTTAACTACCAGATGACATCAAGATTACCAATACGGACTTACCCAAAACCCCTGGACACATTTTGTAGATTTTCAAAATGAAATAAAGCAATAATAAAAAAAAGAACAAACAGTGATATTTTATGAACACTTAAGTGCAAAGTTTCTCTTTATTTTCTGATTTTAACACATTGGGAAAAAAATTAAACATACAATAATTATTTACCTTTGCACAGACCAATTGTCATGCAGAAAAAAAAATTCCAATAAATCAATAACTTATAAAGTTAGGCATAGTATGTGAAATCACCTGCCATTAAGTGGTAAAACTATTGTTTATTATGGTCAGTAAAACATTCTGGTTTCAGTAGAGTTCCCCCTTCCTCCACTAGATGACACTGTAGGCTGCTGCCTATATTGCCTAAGCCTAAGGCTTTAATCCCCTTATGAATGTACATGCAGATATGCAAAAGAGCCCCCAAAGTACACATATTTTATCTGAGCTGCAGACGTTATGACCTCTGGTTCCTATCACTTGGTAAAGCTTTTCCACACACTCTGAATGACTATATATACATCGCATCCATTCAGGTATGCAGAAACATAAAAAAAATCAATGTCCCACACCTCAGACTTATATCTACAAAGCCCTACTGTAAGCAGTTTGCAAGTCACTGTACAATATAAGATGGTCCAAATAACTCTTAACATGCAATACACTGTGACATTTTCCTTAGAAAGTGCACTGGTTTCCAGGTAATGAGTTTTCAAGTTATACATTGGGATGAAGTTCAAATGACCAATTCTGCTCTCAGCTGGGCTGTCTTAACACAGATTTCTTTCCCTTGGAGTGCTTTTTGGTGTTCTTGAAGGTGATTTTAAATTATACCACAGTTAATTTTGTCCCCAATGATTGGCTGAGAGATGTTCTTTATTGAGTGCACTGGAAATGCAAAGAAATTGTCAGGAGAGTAAAGTAACTGGACTTTTAATGTACAAGTGGTAACCCTACTTACGAGTTTAATCCGTGCAGGAGCCGAGCTCGTTAGCTGGTTTGCTTGTTAGCTGGATGCATTTTCCCCATAAGAATACATGTAAAACTGATTAATCCATGTCAGCCGGCCAATTTACAGTATACTTTAATATGCTAAATAATGTGTTTATATGGGTTTTTAAAACATAAACGAGACAAAGGCGCTCATGTAGGCTGGCCGCTAATGAGAGGGAGACCGACGGTGCTCGTGTAGGCTGGCGGCTAAGGAGGAGAGGAGGACGGGCGTACGTGTATGGCATGGTTACACTTATCATATGAAAAGTAAAAGTAAAATTTATCTAACTTTCTTGTTCACTACCTTTTGCTACATTAGCGTCGCTTTCACTAGCACTTTCACTTTCACTGGACAGCGGTCAAAGGTATTGACTGACCTCTTCTTCTACGCTAGCATCTAGGAGATGCTACGACCGCAGCGCCCCTAGCGATTGGCATAATTGGCTCTAATTTAGGCTACTTGTTACTTGGAATTTTACTCTTTAACTGGAACAAAAATATTCAGAGATCTCGACTCGTTACCTGGAGTACTCGTTAGTGGAGATGCTCGTAAGTAGGGTTACCACTGTATATACAGCTCGGCTGAAGAGCAAGAATAAAGAAGTCAGCTTTAGTCACATCAACAACAATGAAATTAATGCGGTTCTACCAGCAGCTTCACTGGGTTAAGAGCTGAAATTAACAGATATATGAACCTCAGATCAGCTGGGAGTGTTCAGTGAAAGACTCACAGTTTACACCAGCAAACAACATCTTTAACATCAGTATATCTGTGTTTATTGTCTGTATAATAAACAGTTTTTGAGAAATGATGTCCTTTGACTTTTATGACTGATGCACACAGTCTGATGATGTTTTAGCAGGGGTGTGTCTGATAGAGGACTTACTTTACCTTGCGGTTCAGTCCTTTTTATCTTAAAATCATATAATAAACAGTGTTAACAGAACTGAGGTATAATCACAATAATACACTAGAGGGTTGTGCTATAATGTAAAATTTTGGCACTGGTGTACTGATCTTCAGTGCTTGGCCTGCTGCATCGTGCCTACGACCGCAGCACACCAGTGCCAGTATCTTACATTATATCACAACCTTCTTGAGTTTTATTGTGATTATACTACAGTTACTTCTGTCCCTGCAATACGATTGGTTGAAAGAAGTTCTAGGCACGTTGATATTGATGATAATGGCACCCTGACCAAAGCTCTTTAAGTATTACTCCGCCACATACATGTAAGCTAGCAACTACTTCGGTATCCTCCCCTCCCCGCCCCAAACATTGTAGATTAATTTAGTAGAATGGAACTGCTTTACCTTGTGGAATGTTGATAAACAAATCTTTTTTTAATTCAACAATAAACAGCGATAATAGAACTGTGGTATAATCGCAGTAATACACTAAAGGGCTGAGATCTCACATTATAGCATGACCCTTGAGTGTATTATTGCTTAAATAAACTACAAATTCAATTCAGGAAAGTAAGTTAGGGTGACCTAGCACTCAGTCTCGCTATTTATAATGACACAATGACAATGTTCTCAATTTTGGAAAGTAGTGGCTCAGCCTGGCTGGACGTGAAAGCGCTTTTACCTGGAAACAAAACACACTCTGAAAGAAAGAGCTTCTCTCACAGAGAAGTCAGCTTTTGCCTGCCTTCTGTAGAATCGACTGGTAGATGTCAGATTTTAGAAAACGGGGGTAGCAGTCCCTCGCCATGAGGCTGTAGATCATCTTCTGCGCTGTGTCGAAGGAGTTCAGATTTGGCTCCGAGATGTTCTTTGTTATGTTTGCTCGGGTCCCGCAATCAATGTTAATCTAGAGACATTAGAAAAGAAAGAATTTATTGCTATTTTGGTGCATTTTTAAGACATGACTCCTACATAAGCTTATCACACATGACATACACCTACATATACATTTATGCTCAGTCTCAGGCTAGATATGCTGACTTTAACCATAATGGACAACTGTAAACTTATACAGTTGATGCCTGTTGGAATAAGCCTTTAAAAATGTTCATGTACATTTATTGTCATAATGTGTCATGTAGCCTTATGACACATGTTATGCACCAAATATTCAGCAAGGAAAAATATTCATCAAATGGCAAAAACAAACACTTTCAGTCTTTGGCTGAATAAGTGAAAAGACAAAAAAAATGTATACCAAACAATGACGTTTTTGTAGTTCCTGGATGTAGAAAGAACCAGAGTTGTGCTTGTGTTGTATTAGCTTTGTGTTGTGTTAGTTTTGTGTTTGTGTTACATTATTTTGTGTTAGTTTTGTGTTGTTTTAGCTTTGTGTTGTGTTAGCTTCGTGTTGTATTAGCTTTGTGTTGTGTTAGCTTTGTGTTGTGTTAGCTTTGTGTTGTATTAGCTTTGTGTTGTGTTAGCTTTGTGTTTGTGTTAGATTATTTTGTGTTACTTTTGTGTTGTATTAGCTTTGTGTTGTGTTAGCTTTGTGTTGTGTTAGCTTCGTGTTGTATTAGCTTTGTGTTGTGTTAGCTTTGTGTTGTATTAGTTTTGTGTTTGTGTTAGCTTGTGTTGTGTTAGCTTTGTGTTGTTAGCTTTGTGTTGTATTAGCTTTGTGTTGTATTAGCTTTGTGTTGTGTTAGCTTTGTGTTGTATTAGCTTTGTATTGTGTTAGCTTTGTGTTGTGTTAACTTTATGTTGTGTTAGTTTTGTGTTTGTGTTAGCTTGTGTTGTGTTTGTATTAGCTTGTGTTGTGTTAGTTTATGTTGTGTTATCTTGTGTTTGGTTAACTTGTGTTGTGTTAGTGGCTGCAGTGTTAGGGACCATCTCAAAATTTCCAGAAGAAATGTGAAGTGTTTCAGTCAACTTTCATGATTTTGTTTCATGTTTTTTCAGAATTAATAATGTAACATTCATATATCTTCGTACATATTCATATATTGTGTATTTTTTCATTTGAATAATCAGGAATAATCAAATAAACTCATGTTATTAAACCTGGTGATGTCAAACAACTTATTAAAATATAGATATTCATTCCTTACTAACTTATTCCTTAAAAGACTTATTTTATTAAATAGTTAAGTTCCTAATTTTAAAATCATTCTTAAATGAAAAACCATCTTCAGTATTTGGCCAAATGTTTCATTTTCTTATGTTTCGGTTGAAAAAAATTCATTTCAGTGCATCCCTAAACAGAACCTACCATAAAGTTTTCCTATAGCTAAGTGAACAACATGATTGACCCTTAAGCTGTTTATGTTCCTTATATATTGGCATTTTCCCTGAATGAATCGCAGTTGACAATCCTAATCATACCGATGGATTGAAACAGTATCTGGTCTACGCTTCCTCTGCCAGCACAATGTAGTAGAACTGTACCTGTCTTGGGGCTTCCACCTGCACATACTCAGAGTAGATACGGTTAGCTGCACTGATCATCTCTGGTATGTTCTTGATCTTCTTGTAGTCCTCGCAGGCTTGCCAAAACAGGATGTTCTCCTCACTGAACTCAGACCTCAGGAACTCCTGGAACGCTAGCTGACCAGCTACAAAGATAAAGAGCTGAACTGAGTGGAACTTCACTTAGACTAGAGTCTTTCTGGGGATGCTTTGTGTTGTAGAACAGTCAGCAGTGACAATAAGAAAATGGAAAACTCAAATTTGAATGCTGCTGCTGAGATTTGAATAACACAAAGCATCAAAGCACAAATGCTGGATGGAGAGTTTGGAGAAATTTGGCTTTTTGTTTGTTTGTGACTTATAGAATAAATGATGTGCTTTAATACAACTAAAGGAAGGATACTTGTTTAGAGTTTATAATGATATAACCAAATTGTGAGTTATGTGAAACAGTTGTACAAAGTCAATCTAAACATTAAATATGTCCAGCAAGTTACGACTAAAGATAGTTACCAACTAAGGTTGCAGTTAAAGTATCAGGTAGTAACGTTAACTAAGACAGTTAATTTACCAACTACGATATTATTTATCAACTAAGATACTTGTTAAGTTACCAGCTAAGACAGGTAAGTTACAAATTAAAATTGCAGTTCAAATCAAATCAAAATCAAGTCAAAATTCAGTTAAATTGCCAACTAACATTGTTAAGTTACCAACTAAGATGTTACTAACTAACATAGTTAAGTTACCAACTAAGATGTTACTAACTAACATAGTTAAGTTGCCAACTAAAATAGTTCAGTTCTGAACTAAGAGTAGATAAGTTACTAAGATAGTTAAGTTACCAACTACGATAGTAGTTAAGGTACCATCTAAGATAATTAAGTTACCAACTAACATTACCAACTAGGATAGTAGTTAACTTAGCAGCTATGATAGTCAAGTTATTAATTAAGATAATAGTTAAGATAACAACTAGGATAGTAGTTAGGCTACCAACTGAGATGGATAAATTACCAGCTAAGATAGTTGAGTTAAATTAAGACAGTTCATTTACCAACTAAGATAGCAAGGTTACTAACTAAGATGAGCTCAACTGATTTTCATCCACAACTGAAAGTCTGCTCAGTTCAGTAGCTGTGAATTGCTATTCATTACTATAAGTATCTCAGTTCTCAGAGCACTATTTGAACAAGAACATGTTCCAGTGGGAAAGGACCTTTAGCCACTTGCATAAAACACCTTGGAATTTGGCCTTTTTCCTTTTTAGAGTTACATTAAGTGAGTGCTGTGAAATGTGAGATGTTTAAGTTCAAAGTAAATCCATAATTAATGGGTTCAAAATGAAGCATTGAAGTCTTTTCAGCACTTAAAATTTTAAGGCTTCTAACTGAATGTTTTTTCTTATTCAAGTGAACACTTATGTGCTTCAGTATGAAGTTTTTAATGAATCCTTAATTGATTTTATTAGATAGTGAGACTGATATGTGGACGCTTCCTTACCTTTACAGTCCAATAGCTTTTCAATGGACTCACTCCAACTTGTTGCATCTTCAAGTGGATCCTTGGAAAAGCAACAAAATCTACCCTTGAAAATTACATTGAGATCTTTCACTAGTCACATAGACTGCAAAACCATGGTGACCTTACAATGAAGATTTACTTGTGATTATGTTCTTAAATATACTAAAGAAACATGCATATTTAGTCCATTGACCTTCCAACAAATGTGAGTATGTACTTTTAAATCAGTTCAGTAAAACAAAACAAACTCACTTTATGGCCATCTCTGCCACTGTAGTCCTCAGCATCTGGCTGCTGCCCGCTCTGCCAGTGTTTGGGACTGTGGAGGGTCTAAACAGGTTTACCTCCATGTATGGAACACATGGAAATCAACATGCAAAGCTTTGCTTGGGAGGGTCACCTCACCACAGGGCCTGTGGGGAAGCCTCAGCATCTAAGTTAAGGCCTGTGTGACGCCACAGTAAATACGAGAACATCCATGTCATTCAGGAGCACCAGTGAAGCTTAATATGAGACGTGATGAGACAGATGAGATCAGAATTGTTTAAATAAAAGATCCATTACTGAAACAACATTGTAAAATGAGACAAGTGAAAAGTATTTAATAGGACTTCTACAAATTCTCATTAAAAAGAAACTGAAGACAAATAGAGAATCTAATCTATAAATCACTGTAAATGTGGCACTTTGCAGTCTGGAATGAACTCATATGGAGTTCAGATTGATGTAGTCATACAATAGAGGTCAATTTAGATCATCTGTTGATTGGTACACATCTTCAAATGATTGAATTCACCTACTTTACTTTCAGCCAAGGCGGTGTTACAAATATTAACCATGCAGCTCCAGTTCTAAGCTTAAAGAAGCAAACTTTGGGCTACAAACTTGTCTTGACTGATTGCCTACTGAGGTTTGAGGATTGACAGTAGAATGAGAGTCCAATTCCAATGCAGCTAGAGGGCTATAAGGCCCCATCAGTTGGGTGGAGGAACTGTGTTCTCTGCAGTGACGGATCTCCAGCCCACACCGTTGGAGTGAGGTGGAGAGGAGGTTGTGATCCACAACTCATCCAACATCATTACCTGCTTTTGTGGATGAATTCAATCAAATATTCACAACAATCTAAAGTCTTAGAAGAATAGAGGATATAACTGCAGCAAAGAGTGACATGCTCTGTAGGAATAATCTTGGTTTCAGAAGAAGTGCTGAATAAGCAGGTGTCTACAAAATATACATAATGTTACTAATATAAAGAGCAATTATTTTATTATTTTAAGACCAGTAATTTACATAATATGATAATAAGCACTAATTGAAAATGACCAACAATCTGGTGATCTCATTTGGTTGGTCATTGTAACCAAAGAGGCGTCAATCAAATAATTGAATCAAACGCGTAATATTAAAATCATTGAATGGAAATCTGGCCTTAAGCAAATGGAGTGGGGTTGAAATCACCCTGTCTTCCCTGATTTGCCTTTTGTAAAACATCAGGCCCATAGTGCATCGTCAACATGCAGCAGTGTACCATCATATATTATTTTCTATTCTGCCTTACTGCATATTTACATCAGTCAGCTTCTCAATGCATACTTACATGCTAGAGTAGTCTAGAGAAAAAGTGCATTGGTGGGATGCATTGGCTGTCTTGCATATACAACATTTGGCCAGATATCTGCTTCTGGATTTAGAAAAATATTCTAAATTCTGAATATATTTTGAGGTTTGATGCCATTTTTCAATTTTGAGGTGAAAATTTAGTTCAGTTGTCAATATTTTTTTGTGTTAAGATGTCTTCATTCCAACTAGTTCTAGTTTTATGAAATACTTCTGTACTACTTGTGCAGAACTCAGATCATCACCATTGTCACAACTGCAGGATCACTTACCTGAGAAGAGGTCCGTCAGCCAAATTTTGAATCCTAGTGCATCTTAAAAAATTTGAATATCATGAAAAAGTTCATTGTTGTTCATAATTTCATTCAAAAAGTTAAATGGTCATATATTTTATATTCATAACTTGTAAAGAGTTGATCATTTTGGCTTATAGCGCATGAAAATCCAGAAATCCAGAATCTCAAATTATTAGAATACTTCATTTAGAGTAAATTACTATTCAAAGAGAATCAACATTAAAAAAGGCTTGAAATATATATGTCACTTTATTTGTACAAATATATAACAGTTGAACATTTTCAAATGAAACTATCAGCCCAAATGAACTTTTTCATGAAGTTGTTTTAGAACTAGAGCACCAAAACAACCTAGATTATATAGATAGTTCAGTCAAAACGCATCACCAATACATCTTACAAATCCATTCAAACCTCATCCAGATCTGATTGAAAGTCTCACAGACTAGTAAATTGTGAGCTTTAAAATAAATAACAAAAATCCTGTAGCTGAGGGGTGTTGCTAGGGTGTAATGACACTGGGAATAGGCTGAAAGTCTGGGGGGTGGGAAGTCCCCCAGTGGTGAATACCATTATGGAGGGTTTGGGCAATGTGTCCCCTGATGAAAGTTCATAGTTTGGGGGGAGATTGCACAATCTTTCAAAAATGATTCAAGGCAGCCCACCTCTTAAATACACCCCTGCTACATCCTTACTCTTAGACATATTTAGAGTAGGGATTACTGATGTAAACTGTGTCCTATTCCACACTGACTCGTTTGTAGACTTTCAGAAACGACTAGATAAACATTGAGTTAGGCAAGGCTATTTAGGTGACTATTGCGTTCTAGTGTTTGTTAGCAATATTAGCTTTGCAAATCCAAATCTAAACTAAAGAAGCAACATTTGTCTGATCTTGCATAAGTGGAATTTTGTGTAAATGTGACATCTGGGTGAAGTGGAATGTAGAATATGTATATAATTTTTTGTTTTCCTTGAAGGAAGACAACCTTCTAAATACTTTTTAATCTACTGAAATTGTCACCCGGAATCCTTTTGTTTGTATGTTTTAAAGGTCAGAAAGTCAGAGGTGAGTTTGGGTTTGAATGGAAAAGATGACCAGTGTCCATCCTCTGTCTTTTGCTTCTGTAAATCCTGCCACAGTATGTGGTTTGGGTCATGACTAACTGCAGACAGATGGGTCAAAAGGGTCAAGCAAGCTAGTATCAATTATAGATATCACACTGGAGCCCAGCTGGAGCGTCCTTTATTGTTTATCTTTGGAGAAAAGTGCTGACCGTCTTTGGGAAGGTCATTTTACAGAAAAATTCCTCAAAAGCTGGCTTATATCGCAAAAGCCTGAAAGCTCTGCTGATTAACCGTATCTCAGCAGGTTTCCTGGGCATGTAAATGTCTGCAGGCAATGGAAAATACAAGGCCAGTCAGGATTTGCATGCATAATGACCCGCACATGGCCTGCAGAATTTGCTTTCCAAAGAAGGTGGTGGAGAAGTAGTTGGTGTTGAGAAGCCCTGAAGTCAATCTCACTCAAACACATTCTGTTGTAGTTCCTTGCAGCGCTGAGAACCACCAAAACGCTTCCTCACAACTGTCTTGGGCTTGGCCACTTTGAAGCCTATTTGTATGCATCAAGCATAACAAGTCATAGGGAAGCAATACTGATAATCCCAGCTTTGATTACTCGCGCGCTGCATATCAATCTCATTTCTACTTTCCCATCGACTTTGTTGTTGTCACGTTTGATGGAAAGCAATGCGGCAACGTCACGTTCAGATTTGGTGAGGAAATTGGGTTCTTTTAGCTCATGCAGGCTTTAGGGTGGAATAAAAGCTCATTGGAGAAAATCTGCCTTATTTGGGTAGGAATTTGTTTACAGCACCTGTGTATGTATGTGGGTGTGGATGTCTAAGTGAGAGAGCGGGATTGCTTTTGCTCTTGCCCACGCTGAGATGAATCCTTCTTGGAGATCCTTTAGAAATGTCTGGAAATGGAAAATGTACTCATGTTCTCAGTTACAGTGGTTATCAGTCACACTTGCACCAGCTCAGCACAGTGGACCAACACTTCAGACAGCCATTAGGTGGAGCTGTGGCTCCTCTTTACCTTGACTGCAGGCCTTTGTTTGCTTGTTGATCATGTGGCTGGGAGAGATGTTTCTCCACACAGCAATAACACAACCTCTGGTTCTCTAGGCTTTAATTTTTAATGGAGGATAGTCAGTGCATCCACACAATCGGGCACCTGCAGACCAGGCCTTGCGAAGCCTTGCCTCCAGAACCGAGAGCCAGCATTTCCCCCCCTGCCTTTTACCCATGTTTGAAATGTTCCTGCGAGTGCTTCATCTTCCAACGTTTCTTTGATACAGGTGTTTTTCGCTGCAAGCAAGGGCACGCCACTAATGCATGGAGCTGAGATCTGATGCGCTGAGCCAACTTTATTTGGCTTCTGATCAGACAGGCCTACATTTGATCAACATGGTCTTAAGCCTGTCAGATCTAGACTGCAGGACGTTGGGTGAAAGAGAGGTCGGTGTGAACAACTTCTCCACAAGGTCTATTACAGTTCTGCAGAAAACAACAAGAAAGTCCTGATTCCTGGCTTCTGTTCTGGTTTGTATGTGATCTAACTTGTATGACCTCGCTGCAAATACTTGGACGCTACACATCAACGGTAGCCAGATAGCTTAACTAAGGCCTAGTTCACACATTCAGCATGTTCATGTGGATGGACGAAAAAATAGCTTTTAGAAAAACAGTCGTTCTTGATATTTTTATTTAGACTGGTGGGACATACTAGGATGTACACTAAGCCCAGCTGCCATGTACCATACACCATTGCCCAGGCTAACCAGTCCTCCACTGGCCTGTGCTCATGTTTTTAGCATTAAAAATGTCAAATATCGCATACATTTCTTGGCTGTTTTCTCCATTAACTCTACATTTTTGGAAAAGGACACCATTATAACAGTGGTGCCAAACTTGGTCCACTAATTTCAGTTCAGTCACCTCTGCAAAAATACAATAACAGTGCTGTTGTTGTTCCAATGTATTTAAAGACAGGTTAGAAGTGATGCACAACAGGAAAGGAGCCATTATTCAGAAGCTGTTTCTATATGAAATCATCTAGTGATTGTCACCTAAATAGTGCAGTTGTTCTCATCAAAGTACATCACTAAGCTTCTTTTAACCATGTATGGTCTTCTATGCATTCTGTGTGCTGCCCTTGTACTAAGGGGTCAAAAATGAACTGCTTTCACTGAAACCCTAAAAATAAAGCAGATTTAAAGCAGTTCAATATTATCAATTTATCATTCATTGTAAATTTTGTGAATATCTTGGTTTTCTCTCTCTAACAGTGCAGAAAGATTACATGTAGTCAGTGGACACAACTCGTTTTAGTGATAATACACCTGCCATAGTTTTCTTTACTAAAATGTAAATAAAAATATGGGAAAATTATAATAATAATATTGTTATTCACAACTCCATCCATCCGTCCATCATCATCCACTTCATCCTGGTCAGGGTCCCCTACCATAGTGTTTAGGTATGAAGGCCAGGACCCAAGGGGCATATGGGAAATATGTAGGCAAATATTGGTATGTACTGACCACTGCTGACCTCCTACAAGCCTTGTGGTTTCAGAGATGTCCTTGTACTCATGTCTCCCGTCTTTGCACTTGCTCTACATCCAGCTGTTCTTATACTGTCTAAAACATCCCTTTCAGATGCACAACTGTTACCAGATAATCAGTGTTATTCACTTTCATAATGTTTCGGATCTTCATTGTATGATTCCATTCCTTGTCCTGCAACTTTGATCCCAAATCTGAAACCAGCTAATATTCCTAAAGGTCTCAAAAGATGCCGCCATCATTGTATCTCAAATCTTGTTCGCAGCCATTAGAAAGTTCCCTAAAATCCAGCACATGCTTTGACCTGGATACAGACCATTATTCCTCATGAAATACTCTTTCTTTAAATTATAGGCAATGCCGCAACTTCTTTATGAGTTCTGACAGCTCTTGCTTAAAAATTGACTAAGAACGATACACCCTTCATGCGAGTCAATCTTAATGATAAGCATTAAAGTTTTCATTCTGAAGATGAGGATTAAAAGCCATTAAGAGCCATAAACAACCCTGCCATGCTTAACAGCTTTCTGCTCTGATAGTTTAAGAATAATGAAGTTTTTGTTGGCAATGGATTCCATAAAGTAGCTTTACTCTTACCATTTGTCTACAACATTAATAATTTACCCAAGACTGCTTCGCTCATGAAACATAGATTTTTCGTCTGCGGTTTAGTGCCTTTTTTTTTGCAGCACTGTAATATCTCTGAATGTGATAGATTTACTGCCCCTAATGCTGCTTTTGTTATTCCGTCCTCGATTCTCTACTGTTCCTAGTGAGCCAAAGACAGATCTACTGCATTCCTAAAGCTCTTATATGCATTCATAATTGATGTTCGCCTTCCAGTGTAGGTGGTTTGAATTGTAGTGGATCAGGATGTGACGGAGTCCTGATTTGTGCTCTGATGATGCAGATTAGGCCACAGAGTGAGATGGGGGCACCAGGGAATGAATCGCAAATGCAAAAAAAGGGGAAGTCAGGGAGAATTTGTGGGTCTTATGTAAGCTAATCTGAGTGAAATTTCAAAGGGAAACTGGAGAATTAGCTGAATGAGAGCAGGATTTGTAAGAGAACATCTCAATTTGCTAGCTTTCCAGCCAGCTTTGTTAGTTGAAGCCCATGGGGGCAGAATAATGGTTCCCCAAAGGGTGGCACATTTAGGACCCAGCTCGTTTTGTCCTCAGTATTCAAAATGATGCCATATGGGTCTGTCCAACTGGGTTTTATTAGGGCTCAAAAAGGGCACATACTGGGAAGCTTTTGGGGAAAATGTGTCATAATGGGTGGATCCTATTATATCAGCCCAATTTTGTTCAAAATAATAAGCCTTTTAAGGGTAGCATGTACAGTCAAACATGAAAAAACAGAATATTGTGAAAAATTTATTTCTGTTCATAATTGTTCAGAACAAAATCTTATATTCATTACATGTTTTCATTTTTGAAATAGATTATGAACAAAAATGAAGTTTTTAATGATGTGTTTTTAAATACATCAAGATCTGTAAGGGCTAAAAATGGTTAAACAGGGATATACTGAGTGTTTCTAATAAAGTGCCCTTTGAGAGGTGTGTTTATAATAAAGTTTGCAGTAAATTGTAATAACGGCGGCTCACAACCTTCTGAAAGTATAACCAGCATGGTTTCACTTCCTGTACTCCCATTGACAGTAAAGCAGGTGTTAATATCAGGTCATGGAGGGCTGTTGGAGAACGATGTCATTTCAGATAAGCTGAATGTAGAAGTGGGTAGTAACTACAGTGTTAACCCTACTTACGAGTTTAATTCGTGCAGGAGCCGAGCTCGTTAGCTGGTTTGCTCGTTAGCTGGTTTGCCCATTAGCTGGATGCATTTCCCCCATAAGAATTAATGTAAAACTGATTAATCTGTGTCAGCCGGCCAATATACAGTATACTTTAATATGCTAAATAATGTGTTTATATGGGTTTTTAAAACATAAACGAGATGACGGTGCTCGTGTAGGCTGGCTGCTAAGGAGGAGAGGAGGACGGGCGTACGTGTATGGCATGGTTACACTTATCATATGAAAAGTAAAAGTAAAATGTATCTAACTTTCTTGTTCACTAACTTTTGCTGTCTTTGTGTCACTTTCACTAGCACTTTCACTTTCACTGGACAGCAGTCAAAGGTATTGACTGACCTCTTCTTCTACGCTAGCATCTAGGGGATGCTACGACCACAGCGCACCTAGCGGTTGGCATACTTGAACTAATTTACGCTACTCGTTACTTGGAATTTTTCTTCGTTACCTGGAACAAAATATTCTGAGATCTCGACTCGTTACCTGGAATAGTCGTTAGTAGGGATGCTCGTAAGTAGGGTTACCACTGTAGTTCAATTTGCTACTAGTTAGATTAACTTTTTTTAAATTATAAAACTAAATACAGGTGTTTTGCACAGTTTGTGCACTTCTGGTTTAGTACATGCAGATAATGCAATGAAATGTGCCATTTTTAGAAATGTTAGTGCAAAAATAAAAATATGCCATATCTTTATGACTACCAAACACTAGAACTGAATAGTCATCTACAATAGCCCATTCTTCATCTATCTCTCAACCCACTCAAACCTCTTAAAGATCTTGCAGACTAGTCGTGTGTGGTTTAGGACTCATCAGTATTACTCAGCACTTCCTGTTCAGAGCTGGTTACCATCATATAATTTAGCTATAAATTGTATACCATTTTATTAATTTCATGGTTTACAGTCATAAACGACGTTAACCAATCTATGAGAGCTTAATTAAGGTGTGGATGTGGCTTGAGAAAAGTTTTGATAATGCATTGAAATGAAAACAACCTGGCAAATTTAGGTGACTATTGAGTTCTACCCTTTGTAAACGGCATTAGCTGCATTGCTCTGGTTCTAAAGAAGCAGACAAGTCTTGGCTGATCAACTACATCTGATATAAGTGGTAAAGCTGTGTAACTATGATTGTTTGGGTGATTTTCATTACACCTGGGAGTGGAAAACAACAGAGAAAGAAAGACATTAGCATTGTGATTGCTGCCAATGAGAACTTTCAATAACTTATTTATTGAAATACATTTTATTATACAGTGATTTTTCACACATACATACTTATGTACAATATACAAGTCAAAGGAAAGGACTCAAATCATGTAGTTAGAAATAGCTTAGCCTGGAATTTTCAGCAGATTGAGAGTTTAAAATAATTTAGGAATAGCGTTAGTACTTGAATGTGAATATGCATGCTAATGCCAGAAATGTTAATGTACACATGTAGCAGGCATTTAGTCAAGTCACTGAGGGTGAATGATATACAGCTAATGTCATATAAGTCTGGGGCCTCATTTATAAAACCTGAATTCATTTGAAATTTGCTACTGATGTTTTCTGAGTGATGTTCACAGTCTTAACTAATCACAGCCTTTAATGCATGTAGCACCTTAGCAGTGCCTCTGTAAAATGTCTATAAATGTACTGGGGTATGTCAGTGTCACATTTTATAAATCATTACTTAAACGTGACTGACCATTTTAAAGGGCCCATATCTTAGAAAATCTAATTGACCTACCTTTAAAAAATATTAGTGCTGTCAAATGATTAAAATATTTCATCACAATTAATCGAATAATACTGAGTAGTTAATCATGATTAATTATAAAACACTCAGCAGTAAGTTAAGATTAATCACACAATGTTGAGTAGTTAATCATGATTAATCTCATTTCACTGAGTGGATAATCACTCTTAATCATGTTACATTATGTTATTCATGATTAATTGTTCACTATTAATCACATTACATTGAGTACATAATTATGCTGATTATGTTATATTGAGTGGTTAATTAGGATTAATCACACTACATTGGGTAATTAAGCATGATTGATCATGTTACACTGAGTGGTTAATCATTAATCGAGTGGCCAGACGCTATACATTGAGTACTTCATTTTGATTCTTTTCAATTAATTATTTGATCGAATTTGACGCTAAAAGTATTTTCTGAATATAAAAGCAGTACATGGACACAACACAATGAAATATGCTATTGCACCATGAAAAAGTTCATTTCTGTTCATAGTTTAATTCAAAAAAGTAAACTGTGGTATATTTTATATTACATGTAAAGTCTTTTTAGTTTTAATGTTGACACTGTGTTACTCAAAACTCCAAATGAAATATTCTGATATTGGAGTTTCTGGATCTCTGAGCCAAACTGATCAAGAGTAAAACAAAAATGCTTGAAACGTGTCACTTTAAATGTAATGAATATAAATATGACGGTTTACCTTTTTGAATTAAATTATGGATAAAAAATATCTTTTTCATTATATTATTTTTTTCTTACAATTTTTAGCATTTCTGGATATTCAGTAATGCAATAACATCATTTTCATCAAGTCTAATTTCAGTAAAACCTTTTATGTTGACAATCACAAAGATTAATTTATCTGATTCACAGCTTTGTTCTACTTCTGCTATCTCTCTTCATTCACTTTGAAGCTCGCTTATATATATATATATATATATATATATATATATATATATATATATATATATATATATATTCATTCATTATCACACCCGCTTATTCCTTATCAGGGTCGCGGTTAGTCCCCTACCCCCTCACTGGGCGCAGGGCAGGGCATTACATTAATCAACTAAGCCCAGGACAGGGCGCCAATCCATCGCTGGGTGACACACAGACACACACACACATACGTACGTACCTACGGACAATTTAGATTACCCAATTCACCTGATCCCCATGTTTTTGGACTGTGGGAGGAAACC
Organism: Crenuchus spilurus; assembly: GCA_036984385.1. Taxonomy (NCBI): domain Eukaryota; kingdom Metazoa; phylum Chordata; class Actinopteri; order Characiformes; family Crenuchidae; genus Crenuchus; species Crenuchus spilurus. Next base: position 10,450 of record BRDA01011514.1, on the reverse strand, counting down.
GGAGTCCCCGGAGGAAACCCACGCAGACATGGGGAGAACATGGAAACTCCGCTCAGATGGGGACTCGAACCCAAGACCCCAGCGCTATATAAATATATGCTCTGCAGGATGTAAACACTGCTAAAGTTTCCACTTTTCAGCCCATGAATGGAAATTAAATCTTAAAAAAACACCCATGCCAAATTCTCTGTTTTTGTGATGTCATTGAAAGCAATGCTTTTACATATATATATAAACTCTCATATTCAGCCTATAGTTAAACCCCACCCCTTTCACACTGAAGCATCTCTGTCTTGAGTTATAGCCAATCAGAATACAGATCATTTACATATCTGACTTAAAGGCACAATAACGGCCTGTTTAACTTTAGGACAAAGGTGTCTAACCCTGGCCTTGTAGATCTACCACCATGGAGGGTTTAGATCCAACACACCAGACTGGTGTTCAGATGACTCAGAAGGTCCTACATCACTTGTGTTAGATTAAGGTTGGTGCTAAACATTGCAGGCTGGTAGATTTCCATGACCAGAATTGGGCAACCCTGGACGAAGTTTGCAAAATGGTCACATATAAATATAAATTATGACAGTTTGAAGCACACGTAAATGTCTTAAATTGAAGAGTGATGTAGCCCTTACTGTACCCTTACTGTACCAGTAAATGTTTTCTAAATGAGGCCCCAGGATGATTGCTTTGAAGCTACAACCAGGGCGTCGTGGTGTCACCTCGTTCATTAAACACAAAAGATCGTGACCTTCTCCTGGTCATCACTGCAGGACCCTTCCTCCTAGTCAAAGTCAGATAGATGTCTGAGGTGAGGAAGCGTGGGTAGCAGTCCTTCTTCATCAGGGCGTAGATTTTGGTCTGTGCGGCATCGAAGCAAGCCTGGTTCGGTTGGGTGATGTTTTTCTGAATGGACAGCTTTGTTGAGTGGTCAATATTAATCTACAAAACATGCAAAAGTCACATTAGCATAAATGACCAACAGCTCTCACATTTATTAAAGCATTAACCCTCAGTCACCAATCACACCGATGTCAATCATGTATCTAAATATTACAGCAAACAAAGTAGTGTTGAGCATTGCCATCAATGTCAAAGATGCTGTATTGATGTTTGTTTTCTCTGGAAGATGTGATCTGTTTTATATGTATAGCATCAATAAAATATGGAGTTTAACTGGGTGGGCATTAATCACTGCTGAATGTGTGACCATCAAGACCTCAAGCAGGATTGTTTGAGAAACCATCCTGCTACTCTGACCACATGGGCTCAGGATCATTGTCAGTTAACACAGCCCACCACTGTATTAAGAAATACAACCTGACACCATATTATGCAAAGAGAAAGCCATATAATCATTTTGCACAGAAACACCAATGAGTTCTTTGGGCTTAAAGTCACCTGAGATAGATGGAAAGACAATGGAAATGTGTCCAGATGAGTCCATGTTTCAGCTTGTTTTTAGAACAAAATCATTACATTACATTACATTGCATTTAGCGGACGCTTTTTTCCAAATATCAGTACTTGTGGGGAGTATTTGGGATCACTAGAGCAGGTGTTCTTTGAAGAGCTCGGATTTTAGGAGTTTCTTGAACCCAGTGAGGGACACCTCAGCTCTAGTGGTGGTAGGCAGCTTGTTCCACCATCTGGGAACTACTGAGGAAAACAGTCTGGATTGCTTTGTGTGAATGTTAGGCAAAGCAAGGCGACGTTCAGTGGAGGAGCGCAGCGACCGGGCAGGGACATAAGCTATTAGGAGCGAGTGTAGATAAGAGGGAGCCTGCTCTGTCATCACCTTATAGGCGATCGTGCAGGCTTTGTGTTTGATCCAGGCAGCAATCGGAAGCCAGTGTAGCTCAATGAGCAGTGGGGTGACATGTGCCCGTTTTGGATGGTTAAAAACCAGACGTGCTGCTGCATTCTGGACCATCTGTAGTGGTTTAATAGTGCAGGCTGGGAGGCCTGTTAGCACAGCGTTGCAGTAATCAAGGCGTGAGATAACCACAGCTTGTACCAAGAGTTGAGTGGCATGTTGCGTTCGGAACGGTCTGATTTGTCTGATATTATAGAGCGCAAAGCGGCAGGGTCGTGCAACAGAGGCCACATGATGTGTTGTGAATGAAAGCTGGTCATCAAACATAACCCCGAGGTTCCTAACAACCTTTGACGGAGAGAGTGAGAGAGAGTCGATCGTCAAGGTGACGTTGTGTTGAACCGACTGTTTTGCAGGGAAGACCAGTAGTTCAGACATCGGATTCAATGTACCAAAGATAAACAAAGACCATCCAGACTGTTATCACCTAAAAGTGAAAAACCAGCATCTGGGATGGCTTGAGAGAGCATCAGAGCCCACAGCACAGGTGATCTACATATATGTGAAGGTACCACTGATGCAGAGACTAATGTTGGATCTTGGAGAGACTTATGCTGCCATCAAGACGTCTAAGACTGTGCCGGACCTCATTCTGCACACGTTACAACAGCGTTGCTATGCAGACATAGAGTGTCTGTATTTGACTGGCCTGCAGTTCAGATCTGTCTCCTATTGAAAATGTCTGGAGCATCATAAAGAGGAGAATCAGACAACAGTGACCACTGACTGCTGAGCAGCTCAGGTCTTGTAAACAGAAAGAATGGGCAAAAAGAAAAGGTGATGTGACCCAGTGGTAAACATGCTTCTGTCCCAACTTTTTTGACTATGTTACAGTGTCCATTTCTGAATCTGCGGCTATTTAACAAATAGAATTAAGTTGAAAATCTGTTGACAAATTATGAATTCCAGTTTTTATTGCATTTTTAGAAGGTCTCCCAACTTTTACTGAATTGGGATTTGTAGTTCACTGATCATTGCCAACGTACACATACTTTGTAGGCTTTTTACAGAACAGATCAACCATTTTTGTAGACTTTTCAACTCAATCAGATGCTCTGAATAGAGTGTGGATGTTTGGCTGCTCTCTGAACTCGTGCATGAGTCATCTTCTCAAAAGCTTGTCATAAAATAAGGAGAAAGTTGAAGAAGGTCTCCTTGCCGTGCAAGGAATCGCCTAAATATTGAACACATCTTGAAAGGCTGGGTTAAAGCTGTGTGCCCTGTGGGTTACTCACTGACTCAGGCTGATTTTATTGACTGCAAAATACTCAGTGCATAAGGAAGCAAGAACATCTCTCAGTGCCAAAGCCCAGGAGATCCCTCATTGGTGAGCATATTTTTGAAGGTATCTACATTTTCTGACAGGGGACACTACTTGTTCTTGTGTTGTAAGCTCAGAAGTTCTTCACTTTTCTCAGGCTGAGAATGTGTGGGTGGTGGGTAATGGGGGAGGGTTCACAGGCCTGTTCTGACACATGCAAGCAGGAAAACCACACGGTCACATCTTCACATCGGGCCAGCCGCATGGCTCAGCGTGCTGCTCAAGCCGGTCAAGCTTTTACAGGGAGCCCAGCACTGCAGGCGCCAAAGCTCATTCAATATGAAAATGAAACTGCACATCTGAGGCAGGTTTTAAAGCGAGACTCATTGTTGGGAGGGTTTTTGGAGATTTCATACCTCCTACAGATAATCAACTAGATACTTATTAACTCTATAGTTGCTTCACATTATTTATTGATTACTGAAAAATAGCTTGTTTTTGGAACCAAAGAACTATCAATGGTTTCCTAAAGAATGGTTCTTTAGTGAATGCATTTTTCAGTCCAATATCTCCTGAATCTGTATTATATGGTTGCTTACCCCCATTTCTCCATTTAGTAAAAGAATAGAAAGCCCACTGACTCAAAACAATTGCAGTAGAAGTCTTTGTGCAGTTACTTCAGCATGCAAAAGTGTTTCCAATAGTAGTTTCACAGGTCACTCACTATAGATGTATTGAATATAAATTAAAATGTTCTTTTGTTTCTTCAAATATCTATTTTTAGATGCCTCCAGTTCAATACCTAATGAGCCGCCCTGGTCCCTACTGCCTATAGGAGTAGTAATGGTGTAAGAAAACATTGATACACTTCAGTATCTCAATATTATGTGTTGTGATACTGTATCAATTCTCAAAAACACAGTGTGGACTTTCAATCAATTAAATGGATTATGGATGGAAAAAGATTGGTGGCTCATTTCATTCTGCCAACCACTAGAGGGTAGTGTTGTAGTCAATTTTCAGCCATTAGACTCTTCTACTTCAATGAAAACAAGCAGTGGATGCATTGCTAACGTTAGCATTAGCAAACCTAGCTAACTTCTAAGGTTACACACGGTTGAAAAAAAGTTTTCTAGTATCACAATATATTGAATCATAACCCCTGTATCACTAGGGTCTTTCCAGTACACAGCTCAAATAGGTATCTATGTAGGTATTAGTGAGCTGCCTTGTTCCCTAATCCCTACATATGTAGCATTTTAACCCAAATAGTACCTTTTCTAAAACAGCTGATTGAGTCAATGAGACAGTGATTACATCAGTAATCCCGATGGATAACGTTACTTAAGGACCAATCCTACTAAGTTAAATACCTCTTTGGGAGCTTCGCTGTCGATGAACACAGCGTACATCTGCTTGGCCTTGGTTTGCAATTTAGTTGCCGACTCTGTGCTCTTGAAGTCCTCGCAAGCTAACCAGAATTCAATGTTCTCCTCGCTGAACTGGGTGCGCAGGAACTGCGTGAAGGCCTCCACCCCATCTGGAGCAGGAAAGCAGAAAGTGATGTTTACCATAAATGAACACATTTACATGCACAGCAATGGTCTGATTAAAGTTTTAGTCCATCCAAGATTAGCCTGAGGAGACGTGTAAAGGCTTAGATCAGTTCATCAACAGGTTGCATTTTTTTCCAGGAGAACCACACATGATGAAGCATTGTGGCACCAAAATGAACCTTCAGGGCATGACGTCATGTCTCATATTAAGCATTGGATCAGAAATTGCTATGACTTTATATTTCAGTAGAAGAACAAAATGATGGAAAACTAAATGGATAATCCTGTGGAGGGTGTTTACTGTGGTAAGATCATTCAGCTGTGCTTGTAAATGAGACTATAAATCGACTGGACTTTGTCCAGAACACAGCTGAATATATATCAATGACCTTCATATTAAACAATAAAGGAAGCTCTTGGAAACAAGTCACCAACTGAGGTCTGCTTTCTTGCTGGTTTCATCTCCAACCAATATCTAACACACCATATATAGATAAAGACACGTGAATGCAACAATGAGATGAACCAGTTTTGGATTGTTAATAAAATCTGCAGTAAACTGGATCTAGAAAAACTGGTGATTAGTGCCTGGTGAAGTGATGAATTTGACAGGATTGAGTAGATCTAGAACTGTGGTTTGCAATCCTGGTCCATGTTCGTGTTTTCCCTGTTTCAAACTTGTCCAATGTTCCCGAAATTATACAGGTATACCTTAAAACACAAGACTGTATCAAGTAAGCATCACGTTTTTGTCGTTGATTTACAGCTCTGGAAAAAAAGACCACTTCTAATGTCCAACCCAGTTTTCAGACGTGAACCTCACTTAAAAGCTCCGGAATGAGATCAAAATAAAGATGATTAGTCAAAAGCCATCAAACAAAGCCAAGCTGTGCCAAGACTGGCATAAAGTCACCCAACAAAAATGTGCGGGGTTGTCGTGTGGGGTTTAAAATGATTAAAATCAACATGGACTTGTTATTTTTTGCATTATTCAAGATCTGAAAATGCTTCCTTTTTGTTCTTTTGACCAGTTTACTCTAAATTACTCTAAATGACCATCATTGTATTTGGAATTTGGGACAATTGTCGTCAGTAGTTTATCGAATATAACAAAAGTGTTAATTTTACTCAAACACCATTATAAATATTAAAACAGTGGATATTTGCGGTGGTCTTTTCCCAGAGCTTGTATAGTGCAGATGTGATGATTCTTGATTTTGCATGTAAGGCTAAACAACATCCTCTTTGCAGAATTAAAGAATTAACTTCCTCACAGCAGGGCCTTGTCACTGAATGTAATGCTTCTTTGTTGGTGAGACACCACTAAGCTGTTTTGAACAGTACAGGGACTGGTTCGAAATGTCAAACTACAACAAATGTCTTGTGTCATCCTAATCAAGTTCCCTCAACATTCAGCTCCCCACAGGAGGCCTGCAGGCCACCGCAAGCTTACCCTCCTTCTGCTTTTTTTGTTACAGTGTAACAAACAGAGGTTTGGCGATCCCAGATCGTGCTTCAGAGGACTCACTCAAATGTTAAGCTCTAAATGCATGACCGGAGTTAACATGACCTCACCTGGATGACCGAGCAGTTCTTCAAAGGAATCACTCCATCCCAAAGCCACTTCAGGGGGGATGCTGCAAGTCACATGGATAAGATGTCAGTTCATATCTCAAAGCTGGTCTTTGGTCCTCAGAAGAACTGTGAAGATGACTCTTTGCCAAGATTATTTATACTACTACACAACACGGCTGTACATAACACGTGACGAGGACTTACTTGTTGGTTTTTGCTGGTGTTTTTTTCTCTGGGCTCACATTTTCATGTGATCCAGACCTAGTCAGCAGAAGACTGAGTCTGCTCTTTTTGTCCTTGTCCTTTTCCTTATCCTTGTTTCTACACAGAGATAAACAGTAAGCAAAGAAATCCAGTCAACACCCATAAATAAACAAAAATAAAAAGATCTGAACATCTCGGTAGTTTCTACTAAACAACAATGAGATCAGATGGAAACACTGAACAGACGTTTGTCTCTGATCTGCTGCTCTGATGTTTCTGAGTAAAACACCTCTGTAATCTCATAAGTCTGAATTTCAGTAAATCTCACTAAAGTCCCACATTGTGCTCAGATTTGCTCACATAAACACTTAAAGAAAATTTTTTACACTCAATGTAAATTCGACCACTTCTAGGACTAAGAGTCTTCTGAGTTTGGATGCTGAGGAAGACTGTTGTAATGTTTATCTGGACCTGAAGTAAGGAATTTAAGGAGAATCTCTTGAGACATGAAAGAGCCACATTTGAGCTGTAGCTAGAAGAGTAGTTATAAGGGGAAGTATAGCGCCATTCTAGAAGAAAAAAAGTCACCACGATTCATTTTTGTACTTTATACTGAAGATAGCACAAAAGAGTGCTAAAAACAATCAGCCAAAAACTTGTTAAACATTTCTGCAAAGCATTTTTGATTAGATTTCTTCTACAGAAGTATCGATACTAATTCATTAATAACTGAATGTCATTGTGTGACAGTAAGTAATCAACCCAACAACATTCAGGCCACCAAATATCAACAAAACCAGTAGAATTATTGTGGCTACTGATGCATTGCTATCACAGCTCATTTATTCATTGGTGCAGACAACAGTACAGTAGAATGAAAACCACTGGGCAGCAGGTAACAAAAGTTTTCCTTCCTGTTCAGTTCTTATGAAGCTGTTTCGTGGTTATGCATTGAGTAAACTGCAGGATAGTTTGGATACAACATGCTCAGGGACTGCTAAGTGTTGACACATGTTTGGATTCATTTTGTCTTTCGTTGGGTTGAGTAATGCCAATAAAGGAAGTTTCTTTTCCACCCGTTTTATCATAAAGTAATGCCTTCTATACTGAAACTGACCATACCAGCATCTTTCTTGCATATACAAGTGATAACAGTGGAATATTCTTGGCAAAAAAGCTGTAATAAACATACCTTGAGTTGCTGTCTTTCATTCTGGATGCGCGCAACTCAGTCTCACTGAGCATTTTGAAATATACTTCCTCCTTTCTGGCAGAGAAGTTGAATTGAGGAAACAGAAAGACAAAGGTCTTCATGTTCTTCCCCCTCTTTCTTTGTGTGTCTCTCTCTTTCTCTGTCTTTCTCACTTATGAAGATAAACACCAGGACCTTTATTTAACCACCCCAGTCCTTAATATATGCACTGAGTGTGCTAAGAGGTCATTTCTCATACCTGTTAAAATGACTTCCTGTCATGGCAACAACCCACAACTTTACCGTAAGACAGTCAAGTCAAATTTATTTTTATAGCACTTTTTACACCTTATATTTCACTAACTAGCTATAACGAGTTCCAGTAATAGCATAAAAACAGCAACTGTGGCTAGACTCCCTCAGAGCTGGAGAAGAAACCTTCGGAGGAACCAGACTCACATGGGGGACCATCCTCCTCTGGTCTAATACCTGTAAGTGAATGATAGACAGTCATCATACAATCCTATGATGCTGGTGTAGTATTCAGATGTACTGAGAGTGAAACAGGAATGTAAGAATGATAGTAAAATAGTAATAATACTAATAAAAATGGAAACCAGCAGAACTATCCATAACAGTCTGCCTAACAGGAGAGAGACAGAAGGTATCTCATCTCATTTACTATAAATCCCTACGTTCAATAGACCCCTGGATCTGCATCCTTTATCTAATGGAAAGTGCTAATTACCAAAAGCTTTCATCTACACTTAAAGGTTGAGACTGTGGCTGAGTCCCTGACTTTGACTGGAAGGTTATTTCAGAGTTGAGGGGCTGTATAAGAAAAGGCTGCTGATATTTTCTGAATTCTGGGAACTGATAAGAAGTCAACAGCCTGTGATCTAAGTAAATGAGATGGTTCATAGTAGGAAAAGAGTTCTTGCAGATGTCTCACAGATGGCATATTAAAATTTTATATTTAATACAGAATTTAACTGGAAGCCAGTGTAGTGCTGATAGAACTGGGCTAATATGGTCAAATTTTCTGGTTTTAGTAAGAACCCTGGCTGCTGCATTTTGAACTAATTGAAGTTTTTTTAGGTTTCTGCTAGAGCATCCTGATAATAGTGCATTACAGTAATCTAACCTAGAAGTAATGAAGGCATGTACCAGTTTTTGTGCATCCTGTAGGGATAAGGCATTTCTTAACTTGGAGATATATATCGGAGATGTAGAAAAGCTGTTCTGGTAGTTTTAATTATATGTTGGTCAAATGATAAATCTGAGTCAATTATGACACCAAACATTCTTGCTGCTAAACCAGGTGTAACAGTGAAGTTATCCAGATTTAACCTTCAATCTGATCATTTATTTTAAGATTAAGATTAAGATCAACCAATTTAGCCAATGAGATTTTTCACCTCCGGTGAACGGAATTTGACCTCCGCATTTAACCCATTCGTGCAGTGAAACACACACACAAACACACACACTAGTGAACACACTAGGCTGTGAGAATTTGTGCCCGAAGCGGTGGGCAGCCCTAATCCACCGGCGCCCGGGGAACAGTTAGGGGGTTAGGTGCCTTGCTCAAGGGCACTTCAGTCATGTCCTGTCTGGGGATCGAACCGGTGACCTTCTGGTCACAAGACCAGATCCTT
>BRDA01011513.1:7967-21693 GCA_036984385.1 Crenuchus spilurus | reverse complement strand
GCTGCTACAGAGCCACAGCGAGAGCTGCTACAGAGCCACAGCGAGAGCTGCTACAGAGCCACAGCGAGAGCTGCTACAGAGCCACAGCGAGAGCTACACAGAGCCACAGCGAGAGCTACACAGAGCCACAGCGAGAGCTACACAGAGACACAGCGAGAGCTACACAGAGACACAGCGAGAGCTACACAGAGACACAGCGAGAGCTACACAGAGATACACAGATTCACAGAGATTGAGAGATACAGAGAGATAAAGAAAGAGATACACGGAGAGATACAGCAGGAGAGAGGGTAAAAATACTCAGATACAGAGATACATATAAAGAACTACACAGAGACAAACAGATACACAGATACAGAGAGACACAGCAAGACATTCGGACCTACACAGAGATAAAGATACAGAGACATACATATAGATGTAGTGAGAGATACACATATACAGCAAGATACACAGAGAGAGCTTGATGTACCTAGCTGTTCTCTTGAGTCCATCGTCTGTCATTTGTGCGGTCTGACGTGTCGTGACCGTGTGCGCTGTGCACCTCTACAGAGAGCACCTAGAGAGACAGCACCTAGAGAGAGAGAGAGAGAGACAGAGAACACCGAGAGAGAGAGAGAGAGACAGAGAACACCGAGAGAGAGAGAGAGAGACAGAGAACACCGAGAGAGAGAGAGAGACAGAGAACACCGAGAGAGAGAGAGAGACAGAGAACACCGAGAGAGAGAGAGAGAGAGACAGAGAACACCGAGAGAGAGAGAGAGAGAGAGACAGAGAACACCGAGAGAGAGAGAGAGAGAGAGACAGAGAACACCGAGAGAGAGAGAGAGAGAGACAGAGAGAGAGAGACAGACAGAGAGAGACAGAGAGAGAGAGAGAGAGAGAGAGAGAGACAGACAGAGAGAGAGAGAATCAGTATAATTGTGTTTGATCAGGCCGCTCACTTGCATATCGGTTTCACGATAACTCAAGTGTCGTCCGCATCCTGCGAGCATACCGGCAGCGCGCGACAATCACGGCCTGTCCAGTCTACGGACCCCGGATGCGGTCTGGTCCGAAAGCTCCGCGGCCCATCTGCGTGGTGACGTGTCGGGACGAGAGAGCGTATCGGCGGAGCTCGCGCAGAACGCGGACGTTCTGATCCGGTTGCAGCTCGAGACCTGCGCACTGCATCGACACAATCGGCGGACAACGTCATCACCTCCTTAAAGGAGCCGCGCAGATTAGAGCAGTTAAAGGGGACGTTCAGCAGAGTTTACTCCTCCGTAAGCATCCACTGATCTGTACTTCATTTTACTGAAAACATCACTTATTACAATATAAGACAGTAAAAACACAAACAACCTGTAATGTGACTCTGTGAGACCACTGTACTGACATAATTATCAGGCTGATGAGCCCAGGATTGTCAACTTTCATTTCATTTGTTTATATACTCCTGCAGACCTGCAACTCCAATGGCTGTACATGTTCTCTAAACATGTTCTAAAGGGGAGGCAACCACAGGTGTAGCGGCCCTGCTGGCTGACTGTAGTATGATGTGTAGCTCCGCCCATTCCCATGTGTGTCTTTGAGACAACCACGTTAATCACTGTCGTTTTTCGCCTCTAAACCGTCTCATATACATTGTCTGATTCCAGGACATGTTAGTATTGGAGCAGTTTTAATTTCACCTCTGAAATTAGAGTTGCCAGGTTTGAGGTTTTCCTGCCACAATGGGCTAGTTTGAAACTGCAGCTGCAGGTGAAATGTTTTTGGTACTACTTTCAAAATGGTGAAATATAATAATATCAGAATATATATATAAATATATATTACATAACATTAAAAAACAAAGATTGATAAAAAAAATTAAGAGTAAGAATACCGCTAGTTCTTGGAATGGTGGTTTGGTGGTTAGCACTTTGCCTGTCAGCACTGAGGTCATTCAAATACCCATTAATAGGCAGCTCAGAATTGTTGTATTGGATTGTTTGGTCTTTTGTACATTTCTTTTATTCTTTGTTATTGTCTCTTTTACTAATTTATTTTTTATTGTCAGTATTTAATCTTAAAATACTGTATTAAAAGTCCTCTATTAATAGGTATTAATATTATTAAAATTCTACCTAAAACATCAGTCACCAGATGGCGAATGTCGGAAGAATAAAATAACCAAATCAAGAAGCTTAAAGTTGTGGTTCATCAATAAACAATATTTATATACAGTGCCAGTCAAAAGTTTAGACACACCTTCTGGACATTCAGTGGTGTTTCATTATTTAAACAGATTGATACTAAAAGTTAAATAGATAAAAACAAAAGAAGTGTTAAACACACCAGAATATGTTTATATTTTGCATTCTTCACAGTAGGCACCTCTTGCTTAGATGGCAGCTTTCTTGGCATTTTCTCAGTCAGCTTTATGAGGCAGTCACCTGGAATGGCTTTCAGTTAACAGCTGTGTCTTGTCAAGAGTTCATGATTTGCATTTCTTGCCTCTTAATGTGTTTGAGACATCAGTTGTGTGTCTACTTTGAAAAATCTAAAACATTTTGGTTTGTTTAACACTTTTAAATTTACTACATGTCCAAATTTTGCTTCTTTGGTATAAAACTGTAATTTTAAGGCTGAAGACTGATCTTAAATAAGATTTTGTATTTGTGACACTCATCACCACATAAAACTGATTCTAGATCAGCATTTCCTGTTCTAAGATGGCCAACACAACATTCAGCTACAAGTTTTTGTTGTTTTAAAGCTCATAGTAAATCATACTGTGTCCTAAACCATATCCGCTAGTAAGTGAGACCTTCACTAACATCAGAATGAGCTTTGAGAAGGGTGAGAAAAATGTTGGTGATATTTTTACAGAATAAACCAGACTGTTAGGTGACTATTGAGTTTGTGTTCATTAGCAACATTAGGCCAAGTAAAAAAAAACAATTGTTGATCATCCCCGCCCGACCCTCTAAAAAGCACCCAACCTTTTTTTTTTTTTTTAAACGCAAAAAAAGTCTGGCCTAGAATCATTAAAATTTCGCGCTATTCAAATTTACACCTGCTAGCTGGCTAGCTGGGACTGGCGCGAGGCTAGTGTGAAGTGTGTCAGCCTGTGAGTGCTTTGTGACATTGGATGGACTCAGTAGCATCCGCTGGACAGAAACTTTGATAGAAGTCAGTCTCCAAACACAAGCAGCTACAAAAAAACACCAGAAATAGAAGCTCGATTTGTCGCTAGTCGTTTTTAACAAAGAAAATGCCACTAAGAGGATTAGGAAAGTCTTCGGTTCAACTCAGAACAGAATGAAAATTTAAAAATGCTCCCACGGATGTTTACACTAAAAGATCACTGATGCGCTCATTTCGCTGTCAATCAAAAAGGGATTCAGCCTCAGAGAGAACATCCAATCATCATGCAGAAGCTGAGCGTCCGGGCCAGCCGAGGCCAGCCCACTACCCCATAGACCCCCAGAGACGCTGACCGTCTGATGGGCGGGACAAAGCCCAGCATTTATCCAATGACTCGTCTCGTTTCGCTGCACTTTGCTTCGCTATTGAACTCTGTGGATGTTCAGCATCCACTCTGTTTAAAGCACTGTGGTGAAAAAGGATGATCACCAATTTTTTTTTACTTGGCCTTAGCACTGCAGCTCCAGTTGTATACCAAAGAAACAAAAAGACTCCAAATCAAGACTCCAGACATGAAATGACACAGAAATAAAGTGGTTGTATTCCTTTTTAATCAACTCATTCACTGTATTTTCAAAGTTTTTAAGGCACATTTCTAATCCAAGGCCAGCTGGAGAAGCTAATGCAGTGTGTGTGCATGCTAGCCATGGTAACACGTGCACACACTTGCATACATATACAATCTGAACTGTGCTGAACAATAAGCATTCAGAAATAATGATTTCATTAAGGCACATTGACTTTAGAGTTCGTTTTGGCGGGAACAAAATCCACTTATTCAGAGAAACACATTCATTTAACCAAGTGCTGTTGGTGGTTAATGGTGTCTATAAGAAGAAAATAACCAATGGTATGAATAAAAAATAAAAAGCTTACAATAGAACAAGTCATTTTGGGGTATTCAATGCTTTCAGTTCCATGTTTAAACATGCAATTGAGCATTCTGCTAACATTTTGTAATTTTCATTCATTCAGATCAACTTGTACAAGTTTGCATTTCAGTTTAGCTACATAACTTTTGGCGATGTTGCACTGCTTGCAGACTCATGGTCTCCAAAAGTATGAATTTTTCTTGTAAAGTGTGAATCATAGTACTCTTATGGCAGTTTTTTGGTTATTATTAAGACGTGAATAATACCTGAACCACGACTTGACTGATATAAACTTTGAAAATCACTTTTTTTTGGAAAAAGTAGACAAACTTTTTTTTTTTTTTTTTACAAAAAAGCTACAACAAAATCCAGATGTTCTTTATATATAATCAATTTGGCTTGTATAATTTTAAAAGAAAAACACTGATCACTAGAAAGGGACAATCAGGACCCAGATGAGCTATGCCAAACATAGCTAGAAAGGGGTGAAGTTCTCTGGACTGATGGTGCTCCATTCAATCTTTGAAATGAGTTGGAGTGTCCAAAACTAATTATCCAACATCAACACCTGACCTGCTCTCACGGCTGAAAACAATAAAATCCTGTAGTGTCAGAGCAGAGCAAACACCAAATTGTGCAGGAATCCGGCCCTCCAGAACTGCATTTGGGCACCCCTGGTCTAGTGTTAAGTCTTCCCAGAAAAGTAGTGGCTGAAGGAAACTGTATTAATAACCCTGATGAAGACAAAACATTGGAAAAGCAGGCAGAGAGCAACATTTGGACACATAAAAAGCCTAAAGAATATCATTCCAAATAAATCTAGATTTTTCAGAGAGAACTTTCAACCCTGATGTCCACTAACGTCCAGATGGAACAAATGTATGAATGAAATGCTACAGAAGTTTTTGATCACTGGATCATTCACTTGGCCTGATGAACATCTCAGGTGCTTTGGCATGAAAGTGGAAACCCTGTAAGCACAAATCACAGCCGCCACAGTCATTCGGTCTGGCAGGGGCAAAAAACAAATAAACAAAAGGTTCTTCATACGGACATTCTTCAGCTGGAAACACTCCACCTTAATGTAGCTGTCTAACAAAATGGGGGCGAAAAAAAAGAATGAGAGAAATCAGCTGCATCCCGATGGCTCCTTTACACCCAACCAGTGTTTGCTATATAGCATCATGGTCTTGGCCTTTCCAATACTGATATTGATATTAGTGCACTAGATGTCAAAAAGGAAGCCATTTGGGACACAGCCAAAATGGGTCTCTCAATATTTGGCCTTTGCAATACTGATATTAAAAGGCAAATGCACAACTCCCCAAAATAGTGCACTAGATTTGCCATTTGGGACACTGCAATATATAGACTTTCTTCATAGTTGGTCATATTGACATGAAAAATGCCAATGAGCCCTTTAACCACTCACCCACACAAATTGTGAACAAGATGTAGATGTAGCAAACTGGGAGCAATTTGGTGCCCAGCCATGTGCACAATGCGTCATGTGTTAAGTCTTACAATAATATTGGCCTTAGAAGGCTATAATATGCAAATGAGCCTTCTAAACCAATCACAGACTGTGTTTCTGTGAGGCTGACCAATCACAGCCCCAGGTGAGTTTCTGTGGGAGTGCTGATGAACTGGTATTCAAATAAAATCACAATACAGGCTTTTTGTTCATATTCTGCAGCAACATGATCATTTTATGATTGTAGTATTATTTTTGTCCATGTGTTGTCCAGCATTGCAGTCAGAGAGAGACAGAGGAATTCTGGGGTGTTTTGGTGGGTACAGTCATCCATGGGTGGCACCGGGTTCTACGTAGATAAGGAAAGAAGAGATGCTTTGGTTCTACTGGACTGCTCCGGGCCTGGTTGCCACATAAACAAAAAGGACGATGAGCAGGACGAGCACAACCAACGTGGGCAGAACCACGGTGGCCACCTGCTGGCGAGCCTCTTGCATGGCCTGCTTCCTCTCCTTTTTATCCTTCCATGACTCCTTCTTTGGCTTTCCTTTCAGCTGCCGCATGGTGCCTCACACTCATTCAGTTGGGAAAGGCAGACGTCACATACAGCGAGACGGTCAGCGCTGTCCACCTGTAGAACACAAACAGCAAAGAGACATATCGGTTTATTACGAAGTACAGACAGAACTAAACTGACCTCCAACATCAGAACTTTAATGCCAGGTAATGATATTTTATTCTGAATTTTTCTGCAGTTTCTCTTTGTCCATCCATCATCACTTTCACACAAATGAAAGATGACAAAGAAGAAGACAGAGGAAGAAGGGAGAATAGAAAAAGAAGAAAATGAAAACAATGAAGAAGAGGGAAAAAAATGTTTGTTCTATGAAGGAAACAAAGAAGGCAATGAAGAAGGAGGAGATGATGCAGATGATGATGATGATGAAGGAAAAGAAGGTCATGAAGAAAAGAAGATGAAGGTGACGAAGGAGAAGAAGTCCATGATGGAGTAACTGAATAAGAAGAGGGAGAAGATGATGATGATGATGATGAAGATGAACTTAAAGAAGGAGATGAAGAATAAGAAAGCCACTAAAAAAAGAAGATGATGATGAAAACAAAGGAAAAGAAGGTAATGAAGGAGAATAAGGTCATGAAGAAGATGAAACAGATGAGGAGGAGGAGGAAAAAGGACAAGAAGTAGATGAAAGATAAGAAGGTAAAGAAGATGATGATGATAATGAAAGAAAAGAAGGTAGTAATGGAAGAAAAGAAGGTGGTAATGAAGGAAAATGGGGACATGAAGGAGAAGAAGATGAAGAAGACGAATAAAGTGAGGAACAATGATGGAAGAAAGTGAGGGTCCTCGTCACTGAAGAACAGGGTGAAAGGAGGCTAACAAACTATACAGAGAAACAGATGGACTACAGTTTCTATAACTACAAAGTGCACCTGTATGGTCAGTGTATACAAAATGGACAATGAGTGTAGATACAAAATGTGTCTAGCAGTAAGTGCAAAAACAGGCTTAAATAAAAATACTTCCAGATATTTCAGCTTTTGAAAAATATGTTAAGGTGTGTGAAATACAGTCGATTCAGGAAGTGTGTGTGTACCAGCTAGCTCCAGGACAAGAACAGCCATCTCGGCCCAAAATTCCACCACAGGGACCCTCCCACACAAACAGGAACTGGGTGTTAAGTAGTAAATCACCAGGGTGTGTGTGTGTGTCAGCAGAACAATGTGGTGCACTCTACCAGTGCAACTCCACACACCAAACATGTTCAGTTGGCATCAACCCTTTACTCATAGAGATCTACCTTCCTATACACTTTATCTTCAACGCTTATCAGCCCTACCTGATAAAACGATATCTTTAGAACTTTGCAATCAACCCAGGGTTACACTACATGATTTAAGCCCTGACTGTGAGACTCTGTGCTGGTCGGCTCTAGTCTGCAGATATTTAGTGAGGAGGAGTGGGTCTGACTATAGTTCAGGTGAGATTAGTTGTCAGCTGTAGTCTGACTTTAGTTCAAGTCAGATGAGCTTTATGTTTATAGTTATGATATAGTCCTAGAAGGAATAGTCATAGCCTGTTGGTTAGGGATCTAGTCTTGTGACCAAAAGGTCACCAGTTCGATCCCTGGGCAGGTCATGAATTAAGTGCACTTGAGCAAGGCAACTAACCCCCAACTAGTTATGTTTATAGTTATGCTGTAGTCTGACGGTAGTCAAGGTTCGATGAGCTTTATGTTTATAGTTATGCTGTAGTGTGACAGTAGTTAAGGTTAGATGAGCTTTATATTTATAGTTATGCTGTAGTCAGACTGTAGTTAATGTGAGATGAGCTTTATGTTTATAGTTATGCGGTTGTGTGGCTGTAGTTAAGGTCAGATGAGCTTTATGTTTATAGTTATGCTGTAGTCTGACTGTAGTTAAGGTTAGATGAGCATTATGTTTATAATTATGCTGTAGTCAGATTGTAGTTAAAGGTAGATGAACTTTATGTTTATAGTTATGTTGTAGTGTGACTGTAGTTAAGGATAGATGAGCTTTAGGTTTATAGTTATGCTGTAGTCAGATTGTAGTTAAGGTTAGATGAGCTTTATGTTTATAGTCATAATGTAGTCTGACTGTAGTTAAGGTTAGATGAGCTTTATGTTTATAGTTATGCTGTAGTCACACTGTAGTTAAAGTTAGATGAGCATTATGTTTATATTTATGCTGTAGTGTGACTGTAGTTAAGGTTTGATGAGGATTATGTTTACAGTTATGACGTAAGTTTATGTCAGAGGTGCTCGCGCAGTACGGTGAGAGCGCGCGGACAAAAATAACAACACAGCCACGCGCACCACGTTTTTCTTTCTTACCACGTGTTTCACACAACTGAAACCTCTCCACTGCCGAACCGAAGCCGTGCACAACCTAACCGGGCGGTCTAGCCTGCAGACACAGCCCCGAGTCTGATCAGCAGCTTCACTTTAGCTCCAACACACGAACTGAACTTAGCTTCCTGTCTGAACTCTCGGGTCCACCTTAAATGCCGCAGCAGGTCCGGTCCGGTCTTTACAGAACCAGTGCAACAGCAGCCACTTTTAAGGTGGCGAAAAAGAAGATAACTTAACCCTAATCTTACCTCCGAGCGCTCGTGTCCGCCCAGCCGGGCTCCGCGCGAGCCTCACCAGTCAGGCTGTGCTCCAGCCCCCGCTGCTCGGGACCGGGTTTACGTGGCAGCAGACCGTAGAGGAGAAGCGCCCCCTGCAGGAGGAGGGCTGGTGTTCAGTACACGTCATCAGGATAATGAATAACTCGACTAAAAATACAGCACAGTTAGAGCTTCACCTGTTGAAGGCATGTCAGCTCCCCTGGGTCCTAGGTTCCCTGTGAGAACTCGATAAACATGTTCTCCAGTTCTGTATTCACTTACTGACATTGGAACCCTAATTCTAACCTCTCTACTTGGTCAGATCTGAACCAGAACAACACAGACCTTCATCAGAAAACATGGTACCTGCTGTTTAAAATCATTTTTTATGTCTGAGCCAAATGCAATAAGAGGGTTAATATCTGATAACAGAACACTGAACTGGGCATCCAGAGGACAATGAAAAGTTATAATACTGACAACTTCAAACTCTGAGAACTTGGTTCCCTAAGATCATAGGATCCTGGGAGAGTGTCTATGTAGAACTTGGGAGTAGAGGACCATGGGAACTTAACAACCAGAGAATTGTGAGAACTTAGAACACTGAGAACATATGACTCTGGGAACATTAGCCTAGCAGAGTACCTATATAGAACTGGAGAACATGGGACACTGGGAGAGCACATATGTACAATTGGAGAACATGGGATCCTGACAGAGCACATAAGTAGAACTAGAGACCATGGACCCAGACAAAGCTCATATGTAGAATTGGAGAACATTTGACTTTGGGAGAGCACATACAGTATGTAGAACTGGAGAACATAGGACTCTGGGAGACCATGTGTAGAACAGGAGAACTCAGGAGTTTGTGAAAGCACATATGTAGAACTGGAGAACATAGGGGTCTGGAAGAACACATATGTAGAATTGGAGAATATAAACTTGACACATATACATATTATAATTAAAAATGTATCATTATAAAAACATTAATATTGAAAAATGAATAATAATTATAATATGTATAATTTATGCAGACAAATGTAAAGAATCAAGACATTCTGATTTGGTTCAATATATTCAAAATTTAATTAATTTTAGATTTTAAATACATTACGTATAAAAAATAACAAATTACAAATAAATAAGCATGGCTGAACAAACATGCACCAACAGATGGGATAGAGGGAGGGGTTTCTCATAAAGTGGGCGGTGACTGGATATGAGAAATAAATTAAGTCAATCAAACTTCATCACATGAAGTGCCACAATAATAAATAATCATATTATCGTATCATAAGAAAATGCCTCAGTTCAGCAAACTACAAAGAAAAGCCAAATCTGATCTTATTTACATTACATGACAACACAATAAATAGTTTACATATTACATATGTGACTTATTTCCATTGTAAATGCAGACAACACAGCTAACATATGTGTGCAAACATTAAGGTATCATAAAATATTCATATTGGATATTACTGTCAACTTCAGTCCAGTGATAGACTAAGTAAAAACAGAGATATGATTTTTTATTTTATTTTTTTTTGGTAATTGTTTGCCAATTTTCTCCCCTTCCCAATGTGGTAGTAGCCAATTAACCCATCCCAATCGCTAGTGGGCTCTCCTCATCACTTTGCACTATCCCTGACTCTAGGAGGGTGAAGACATGCACACGCCTCCTCCATTGCGTGTAATGTGGCCACCGCCTCTTTTCAAACTACCGCTTGATACACTGTCACTGGGGAGCCAACACGCTCAGAGGAAAGCGCAGGATTCTTCTTGTCCAAAATGTTAGAGAAGGTGGTGGCCAACCAACTCACTGCTGTATTAGAGAAACACGACATTTATGACATTTTCCACTCGAGGTTTCAAAAGAGGTATTCTACTGAGACTGCTCTCCTGAGAGTCTTGAATGATCTTTTAATGTCTGCTGATTCGGGTAACTGCTCAGTGTTGGTTTTGTTGGACCTTAGTTCTGCATTTGATACTGTAGATCATCAAATACTGATCAACAGGTTACGTGACTGGGTAGGCATTTCTGGTACAGCACTCGATTGGTTTAGATCTTATCTCACCGAAAGAAGTATCTCAGTGACTGTAGATGATTTTACATCTGCGTCTACTCCATTAACCTGCGGGGTTCCACAGGGCTTGGTTTTTGGGGCCGTTATTGTTTTCTTCATATATACTTCCTCTAGGGCAAATTATAAACCGTTTTAATATTGCTTATCATCTTTTTGCAGATGATGATCAACTTTATTTCTCATTTAAGCCCAGTGAAGTGCATAGTTTGTGTAGGCTCTTAGATTGTCTTCAATCTATCAAAGAATGGACTTCAACTAACTTTCTACAGCTAAATGACAACAATACTGAAGTCCTAATCATTGCTCCAGAAAGAGTTATACCTCTAATTAAACAAAACATGGGGTTTCTTTCCCCTGCCGTCCATTCTAGTCTATGTAATCTGGGTGTTATGTTTGACCAGAGTTTGATGTTTGACACGCATGTTAAACAGCTGTCAAGATTGTGTTTTTTTCCACTTGAGGAATATCAGTAAACTGAGGTCTATAGTTTCAAACGCAGAACTAGAAATGCTGGTACATGCGTTTATCTCATCTCGTAGACTACTGTAATGTCCTTTTTTTCCTCTCTCAGCAAGTCTGCTTGTGGCCGTTTACAGTTGATTCAAAATGCTGCTGCAAGATTGCTGACAAAATCAAACAGAAGAACTCACATAACCCCTCTTTTAGTATCCCTGCACTGGCTTCCTGTTGATTACAGGATTCTGTTTAAAATATTAGATAGATAGATATATAGATAGATATATACTTTATTAATCCCTTGCGGGAAATTCAGGAACTCTCTATTAACTCTTACTTACAGAGCATTACAGTCAGGTTCCTATGTATGTGGCTGATTTGCTTCATCCACACGTATCAACTCGTTCTCTCCGGTCTAACAACTTTAACTTGCTGTCTGCTCCTTGCACTCGGCTAAAGACCCAGGGAGATCGAGCATTCGACGTTGTTGCTCCCAAACTGTGGAACTCGTTGCCTCCTAGTTAAGATCAGCGGACTCTGGACTCTTTTAAGAAACATCTAAAGACTTACCTGTTCAAACAGGCATTTGGGCAAATGGGCTAGTCGGCAGTCTTGGCTGTTCGTGTATTAAATTATGCGTAAATGTCCTGTACTCTTTTAATGATTATCTTATCTTTTCTTGCTTCTATGTTTTATCTCTTTTATGTTTTATCCCTTTTGAAAAGCACTTTGAGGCCTGTGCCTGAGAAAAGTGCTGTATAAATAACTAAATAAATAAATAAAGTTTATTCCCAGCTCTGAATGGACCACTCAGTAGACACCTGAGCCAGCAGACATTGCAATGTATGAGTGATAGGGAGAGAGAGAGTGCCATCTACCCACCCAGAGAGAGCACTGCCAGTTTTTGCTCTCTTGGGCCCCGGTTGTTGATGGCAAACAGCATGACCAGGATTCAAACTCGCGATCCTCTGGTCATAGTGTCAGCGTCAGCCTGCTGAGCCTCTCAGGACACAGAGATATGATTGTTTACAGTGAGGAAAAAAGTATTTGGTCAGCCACTGATTCTGCAAGTTCTCCTACTTAGAAAGACAAGAGAGGTCTGTAATTTTCATCATAGGTACACTTCAACTATGAGAGACAAAAGAGAAAAAAAAATCCGGGAAATCACATTGTAGGGTTTTTAAAGAATTTATTTGTAAATTCCATGTCTGCTTTTTGCAGATGATGTGGTCCTGCTGGATTCATCAGAACAGGATATCCAGCTCTCACTGGATCAGTTTGCAGCTGAGTGTGAAGCAGCCGGGATGAGAATCTGTACCTCCAAATCTGAGACCATGGTACTCAGCCAGAAAAAGGTGGATTGCTCTCTCCAGTTTGGGAGGGTGTCCTTGCCTCAAGTGGAGGAGCTTAAATATCTCGGGGTCTTGTTCACGAGTGAGGGTAAGAGGGTGCGAGAGATCGACAGGCGGATCAGTTCAGCATATACAGTGGTGCGAGCTCTGTGCCGGTCTGTCTTGGTGAAGAGAGAGTTGAGTCAGAAGGCAAAGTTTACGTTCTAACCCTCACCTATGGTCATGAGCTTTGGGTAATGATCGAAAGAATGAGATCGCGAATACAAGTGGCTGAATTAAGCTTTCTTCGTAAGGTGTCTGGGCTCTCTCTTAGGGTGCCTTATCTTAGAGATAGGGTGAAGAGTTCGGACATCCGAGAAGGACTCGGAGTAGAGCCACTGCTCCTCCATGTCGAGAGGAGCCAGTTGAGGTGGTTCGGGCACCTGGTAAGGATGCCTCCTTAGCACCTCCCGGGTGAGGTGTTCCGGACATGTCCAGTTGGGAGGAAACCCCAGGGAAGACATAGGACATGCTGGAGAGATTACATCTCTCAGCTGGCCTGGGAATGCCTTGGAATCCTCCCATATCAGCTGGAAGAGGTGGCTGGGGAGAGGGAGGTCTGGTCTTCTTTGCTTGGGTTGTTACCCCCAGGACCCGAACATGGATAAGCGGAAGATGATGGATGGATGGATTATTTGTAAATTATGGTGGAAAATAAGTATTTGGTTAATAACAAAAGTTCAAATCAATACTCAAATACAATATGTTTCTTGTAAGTCTTCACCAGGTTTGCACACACTGTAGCTGGTATTTTGGCTCATTCCTCCATGCAAATCTCCTCGGCTGTTGCTGGGCAGCACAAACTTTCAGCTCCCTCCACAAATTGTCTAGGCCACTCCAGGACCTTTATGGAGCCACTCCTTCACTGCCCAAGCAGTGTATTTGGGATCATTTTCATGCTGGAAGGCCCAGCCATGTTTCATGTTCAATGCTCTTACAGATGGAAGGAGGTTTTGGCTTACAATCTTACGATATATGGCCCCGTTCATTCTTCCCTTAACATGGATCAGTCGTCCTGTCCTCTTTGCAGAAAAACAGCCCCAAAGCATGATGTTTCCACCCCCATGCTTAACAGTAGGTGTTCTTGGGATGCAACTCAGCATTCTTTTTCCTCCAAACAT
>BRDA01011511.1:18062-38887 GCA_036984385.1 Crenuchus spilurus | reverse complement strand
AAAACTACAATACGACAAATGACCACATAGACATGTCATTTTTAATTTACAGAAATCAAAGTCTTGTCTGAAAGCCTAGAGGACCCTAAGTGCTCCCTATAGTATTTAACTATCTACTGTAGGGTGTGATTTTTTTGGACTGTGGCATTGTTTCAACTCAATCACTAATGTAAACAGAAATGACAAATGTGTCCATTTCACTGCTAGATTGTATCATTTAACCACACTGTATTTGTCTGAAATCCACTTATACCAAGTGGTTCCTGTAACTCCAGTTCCATTTGTGATTTTTCATTTATTTATATAGCAATAAAGATGTCATATAAAGCTACCAAAGAACATAAGGCAAGCATGTGGGAGTGGCTTGTGTTTGACTTCTTCAGTGACTTGGATCAGCTTCCTGTTATAAAATTATTAAAGAACAGCATGCTTCATCCATCCATTATAATCAGTCATGTTCCTTTTGGTGTATCTCTTAACTCAGTTACTGAAAATTATGGTTTTAAAAGACATTTTGGTTTAAACCATTTTATGTTGCAAGTTCTGGAAAATGCAAGGTGATGAATAAAGACAATAACTAATGAATAACATAAACTAAATAAGAACTATTTGCTCCTGGGTACCCAGAGGGTCCTGATTGGTATGGGTATGGGTATAAAATTAATTTTCCTGGATATACCACTAGGAGCATTATATGAACATCAATACTTCTTGGTCATGGGAGAAAGCTATTATCTTTAAAAGGTTTTAATAATTTTATCAACATAACTAAGCAATAAACCCTGTCTTGCTGAAAGATTTACATGATGTCCCAGATTAAAGCTGGGACAAATGTGTCAGTGTCTCTTGAAGAAATGTTGAGCTTTTATTTATGGCCTCACCATATTTATACAGTATATATACATATACAGGGGTCAGACAATGAAACTGAAACACCTGGTTTTAGACCACAATAATTTATTAGTAGGTGTTGGGCCTCCTTTTGCGGCCAGTACAGTGTAAATTCGTCTTGGGAATGACATATACAAGTCCTGCACAGTGGTCAGAGGGATTTTAAGCCATTCTTCTTGCAGGATAGTGGTCAGGTCACTACGTGATGCTGGTGGAGGAAACTGTTTCCTGACTCGCTCCTCCAAAACACCTCAAAGTGGCTCAATAATATTTAGACAAAGACTTGCTGTCTTGGTCACAGATGTGCCAGCAAGATGTGCACCAACAATTTGTCCTCTTTTGAACTCTGGTATGTCACCATAATGTTGTGTGCATTGTAATATACTATATAACTGTGCTCTTACCTGCTAACTGAACCTTCACACTCTGGTCTTACTGGTGCAATGTGCAGTTAATGAAGATTGGCCACCAGACAGGTCCAATTTAGCCATGAAACCTCCCACACTAAAATGACAGGTGCTTCAGTTTCATTGTCTAATCCCTGTATATATATATATATATATGTGGTGTGATATAGTATGATCAGTAAGGATGTATAAATAATCTGTAGTGTTAGTTAACTGACTGTTTAGTCACTAGAAAAGCACTAGAGCTTCTAGGGAAGAGTGGGCTTTCACAGTTTCACAGAGATAAAGTAAATTACTATTCAAACAAAAAAGGCCTGACATACTGTATGTAACTTAATGTGTAACAAAACAAAACAAATATGAAAGTTTACTTTTTTCAACAAAATGATGTACACAACTTTATTGTTATAATCAACTTTTTGAAGATGTCCAGTGTGAACTACAATAAGTCATAAACTGAACACCATAATAACATCTGGTGTGAGAACAGTTCTATGGTATTATATCTGGGCTGATACTGGTCCTACAGTACCATATCTGGGCTGAAAATTGTTTGTTGGTATGATATCTGGGCTGAGAATGGTCCTATGGTACCATATCTTGGCTAAGAATGATTCTACAATACCATATCTGAGATGAGATTGATCCTATGGTACCATATCTGGGCTGAGAATCTGGGCTTACAGTCATATTTAGAGAATTGAAAGTTTTAAAGTAATATTGACTGATGTTCATTCAGATGAGATGTTTAAGGTGGAGTGATAGCAGAGTTAGTTTTCACTCCATCACATGTAGGGCTACTTCTGCTTTTGCATTACAGCTCAGTTCAAAGAGAAGAAATAGACATTATTAATAATAATCACTATCAATAATGACAATCATTTGTCTACAAACCTCAAACACAACTGAATATGGCACATCCTTAAGAGCACAAACACTCATGTTAACTATTGTTCAAACTCACATTCACTTATTTCTTATGTACTCCTGGGCCTCCAAAGATTCTGGTACTCCCGGGGTCTCCCAACACCCCGTCGTGCCTATATGAATGGTGTTTCTGACATAATGGCCAGTCCACTGAGATAGGAGGTACTGGCCATGTTTACCATGGGCTGACATGGCACCTGAACTCTGAGGAACTGGAGGTGTGTGAGGGAGAATTATATGCTGTGTACAGTTGACACTCTTAGGCTGTGAACTCAAATCTCATTGTGACAGGCATTAAGGGATTAGGTTCACTGTGAGTGAGTGTGTGCTGTGGAGAGGCAGCGAGCTTTCACACGCGCTGACCAGCCTGCACGCTGAGGCCTGAATGGGAAGCTGGCTTGGCGGGGAAGGCCTTGGAGCCTGAGCTCCACGTATATGCAGGATGTATGGAGAACATGGCACTGGCCAATTCAACACCACTCCAGGTATTGGCCTGCTGGAACATTTACACGCCAAAGTGTTTGAGGGCAGATTGTGGCAGCGTTGCTTGATGTACCACATTTGTTGTTGTGTTTTTTTTTTCTTCTCAGTGGCTGAGGCTCAGCTCTGAGAAAAGAAGTTTAGCACTGATTTGAAAATTCTTACAGTGAGAAAGTTTCAAACTGGATATTGAAGGTGCTGTGAAGTTTTGAAGGATTTATATTGTATAGAGAAAGTCTAAAAACAAGCTGCTGTGGGGTTTTCTAGCTTTTCGGTAACACTGACAGGACCTTTTCCATAGAGCATCTGTTACAAAGATAGAAAGCACTCTTTTGCATTTATGGCAGACACATAATGGCAACACAACAGTCTCCCTCTTTTTCTCCAGGCTTTAGTCAGTGTAGCTCACATTAAAGTAGAATTGGACACAGATGTCATGATGAACAACCGCAGCTTTTCTGTTTTAACATCAGTCAGCCCATCAAAGGCTTCATGGGTTAAGCCACTAATGTACATCAACATAATTCTTACCAAAAAAGCAAAACTCTTCTGTTGATGTTTCAAATTTTATTTGCAACCACCTGAAACATTTGAACCACCTTTATTCTGAATTTTTACTCTGCTGTCAGAACAAATCTCAAATGTTTCAAATGTAACTTTAAAGATGAAGAAGAAAAAAAGACTTTTCTTTAAAGAAAGTCAATATAAACAGATTAAAGATTTAATTTAAAATATCTATTCATCTATCTATCTGTCTACCTGTCTATATCTAAAGAAACAGAGAGAGAGAAACCCAGCTAACACAAGAACGTTGCTAGAACATTGCGAGAACGTTCCATTTATGTTATGCTAACGTTATGGTGTGGAGTTCTTGCTTGGTTATCAGAACGTTAGGTGTGAACATTAGGCTAGAACGTTCTTTGAACATTCCCTTAATGTTATTATTATTATTATACACCCGGTCAGGTGACAAACAGGGAACATTCGTTCTTCGTTAGGCTAACGTTAGGTTGGAACGTTATATCTAGGTTTGTTCAAACTTTAGTCAAAACCTTCAAAGAATGTTCCAGGAACGTTAGTTTAATGTTCTGTGTTACATGGGAAGAGATAAACATGACAAAATGACAAAAATTGAGATGCCTTGTTCTGATAATGTTGTATATGCCTACAGAAGTTTGATCACTTACATTTATCATGTAAAATTCAGTCATATGAGTCATTTTTTTCAAAAAAACATTTAGACATTTGATTAATCTAACTGTATGTATATATTAGAGAAGGAGAGTGTTCATAACGATAGTACGTAGTCCAGAACAAAGTTCTGTGGTGTTTTTCTTTAATCATACTAAATGGAGCTGTTTAGAGGCGAATGGGTTATGAATACATACATTTACTGCTGCTTTACTGTATATTTTCAAATTACTGTAACTCGTTCTCTGTGAACACAAGTAATGACCTCGTTTGTCCACATGATGGCGCTGTTCTACACAAACACACAGACGGGGCGCTTCCGCCACTTCAGTCACCGCTGCTCAGCATGCTAGTCAATTGCTGATTTGTTCAGTTTGTTTTGTTTTCTTAAATAAAGCTAGCATCTTATTTTAAAATGCTTGTAGTAGGTCGTATTTAAAAATGTCAGTATGGAGAAGTACACTTAAATATTTCATTTAACGTTAAAATCTTTTATTTTTGACTCCTGAGTTATTATGGTGTTGTGCTGCTTTCGGCACTCCAGACAAGTGAAGTACCCCTTCCTTTTAGTGTAGTTCGTTTGCCCTCTCTTAAATCTGGCTATAGTTATTGTGTCCAAAATTTATGTGACTGAAAACACTTTTTAGTTGTATCAACAGAAAAAAAGTTATAGAGTTGTGCCATGTAGGGCCTCCTGCCAGATAATGCACCCACTCTTAAATCTGGGCTACATTATTATTTCATCCATGATGCCTGTACAGATAATACATATTAGTCCAACATAGATGTGACTGAAAACATTTCATAGTTGTGTCATCAGAAAGAGTTATAGGGCAGTGCTGGGTAAGGCCTTCTGCCAAATAATGCACCCCCTCTTACATCTGTCTACATTTGTTATTACATCCGTGATACTTATACAGATAATACATATTAGTCCAAAATACACGTGATTGAAAACACTTCATAGTTGTGTCAACAGAAATAAAGTTATAGAGGTGGTGCTGTGTAAGGCCTATTGCCAGATAATGCACCACCTCTTAAATCTGGGCTACATTTACATCCATGATACTTAAATAATTAATGCACACTGATTGAAGTTTTTTTAGTCACAATAAACAGTCAATTTTCAAATCAAAAGACCTAGCATACAATCTCCCAAGGGATGCATGATAGGCAGGTGTTCCTGATTTGGCACAACACCTTTATGATTGGAAAGTTAAATATATAACTTGCTTTTGCTTCACTAAAAGTCCAAGAATATTTTAGCTTTTTCAGTCATTATTGTGTGAACACAGTGCTTTATACAGCTCTTCATACTATTTATTAGCATAATCAAGATAGTTTAATGTTTTTTTTTCAAGCAGCTTAACCTGAAGAATATACAACGTAAGCAGAAGAATATACTACATAAATATATATTCAGGCTACTTTTGATATTTAAAAGCTGCACAGAACAAACTGGGCAAAAGTTGAATGCATCTGTGTACATGTTCCCTTGAGTTTTTGTGTATTTTCTAGCAGAAAGCTTATCACCTCATTGCCGATAAGTGCAGAGGATCCCTGAGCCAGCAAACTGGATTGGGCCAACAGTCGAGCCAGAAGTCAACAGCAAAACAACAGTTAATGATTGAAGGAATCTTATCGGAGGCCGTGATTGATTTACCAAAAGCATTGCGCTAAATGTTTATTGATGCAATTGTTTACTTATTTGATGTACAGACAGCTTCTTGGCCTTTTATGATGTCACAACAAAATGAGAGCAGATTGATTATTGTTCAGTGCAAGTAAAAATGCAACAAGTTGTCAGCACAGACATCTCAAAGGAAGTTTGTGATTACATGAATGCAAGAGACCTTGACGTTGGAAAGTCCTTATCATAGTACAGATGGCAAAAATAAAAAAATCTGTGCTAAAATCAGCCAGCTCCTGACGATCCTGACCATGTCATCTGACCTTCCTTTCCCCCTTCCAGCGAATCTCTTTATTACCCAATGATGTTGAGTTTTAAACTGAAATACTTTATGGGGACTGTGCAACATTAGGCCCTAGAGGTTTATGATTACCCAGACTCCAAATAGTGAGATGGGTGAGGACTTTGAGAACTTCACAGATACCTGGCCCTGTTAATATGTATAGAAGAGTCTGACTCTGTCTTGGAATATCATCTGGGAATACACATTGCTTAATGGTTTTAAAATGCATTATGTTGATGTTCAAATGGCATTTTTTCCTACTTGAAGCTAAAAAATAGCTCAACATTTGGTCAAATAAGACCTTGTAGACATTGTGAACATAGTCATATCAAATGATATCATTTCAGCTGATTGACTTTGACTTGATAAATCACAGAAATGATCATCTCCTCTAAGAAGTTAGAATATACTCCAAATGTGTGTTCATTGGCTTCCTGAAACTGGTTGCATCAGATTTAAAACCCTGAAGCTTGCCTACAAAGCAATAAATGGAGTACCCCTCCCTACATAATGGCAATGGTCAAGTCTCGAGCATCACCTTGAGCCCTTCAAGTTCTAATATGGTTTGGCTTGACTCGCCATCTTTCAAGACACATGGAGACTATCATTAAGACTCTTCTTTCTCCTAGCACCCAGGTAGTGGAACAAACTCCCCCTGGAGTCCCTTGAAGAGCCATGCCTTTGTTGAACATTTAAGCGAGAACTAGTTTAAAACACTTATTGTAATGCATTGTAATGCTCTTATATTGTAGAATTGTGTATCTTTCCTTCTTTCTAAGTATTAGTGATGGTTTTGTTCTAACAGTGTCTGAACTGAAGAGTGGTTCAGACTCTAAACTCTCTGTACTAGCTGAGATAATTCTCTTAATGGAAACAAAGCACTATTGTACATCGCCCTGGATAAGAGAGTCTGCCAAATGCTGTAAATGTAATGTTGGCACGTTTATGGCCATCATTATTATTTTTTTGTGGTTTCGTCTAACTATTTAGTTGCATGGAAATAATACCATCATAAAAAAAAGATATAAATGCAATACATCAGGGCTTGAATATGTTGTAAAAGATAATGAGAATGGCCGACTTGTCCAATCTGGTTGAAATTTCAGCTACATCAGCGTTGAATGAAAATGTAAGAGAGCTGAAATTGTAATAAACACAGTACAAAACTGGTTGGCTAGTATTGGCTAGTCACAGAAAGCTGACTGTGAAATCCAATTATAACAACTATCTCACCCTTAATAGTAACAGTTTCTAAATTTTTCGTGGACTTCTTGGTTTTATGGCCCTAGGAGATAATATCATTTTAGGTAAAAACACTCTAGAATTAGCATTATGTGGAGGTTCTTTGAACTTTAAAAAGGTTGCGCATTTAAAGAACCACCCATTGAAATGTTCACTATGGCTCTAGTGTTACATTGTTCCATAAACCCTTTAGGTTGTGAGAAACCCTGTTTTGCTTCTATGAAAGCAGTTCTCTAATCTGAGGAGTTGTTAACTGTAAGTTGGGCCAGAATGATCTGGTCATCTTCTCTGACTGAAAGGCTTTTCTTTGCATAAACAGAGAGATCCAAACATCCCTAATCAACAGAGACAACATAATCAACTCAGGGATGGGATTAGAAACAAGAGCTCTTTGCTTTTTGACTTATCTGTGACACCTATTCTGACCTAAATACATTTTCCCCCTTTTGCTCTTCTCTTTCTCTTCTTTCCAACCATTGATTTGACTCAAGAAGGCCTCTCAAAAGTAGGACTGCATTAAAAAGCTCAAAACCGATTTGATAGGAGGGGCATAGACCACGCTTATCAGTCTCCAGACTATACACAAAGATATGAAAGATTTATCTCATTAACTTCGCTGTTCTATAAGACTCGTAATGCTTTAAAGCAAATTCCAAAACAGACTCAACTCTATTTTCCATAAAGTGCCCGACAGCTACAGCCAGTTCAAGGGTTCTTGCACAAGCTGTGTGGTTTGTAGATAGCAATCTGTTGACAAGGTCTTCACCATGTCACTATACTTACGTACCCGTGCCATCTCCCCCCAGTCAGTCCATGCTGGCTTTGTAACTGGCCTCACAGAAGTGCTGCAACAAGCAAGTGACCACTCACTCATTTTCTTTTGTACAGATGGGGCTAAACATCACAAAACATTTGCCGTCTTTTTCAACGCCATTGTAGTCAACATAAAAATTGGCAGACATGTATATTCCCAACACTGTTCCACAAGTATTCCAAGAAGGTGATAGTCCAAGTGGGCTGGATAGCTTTTAGGTGCTGGTCATTGGGCCCCTGGCATTACTACTGTGTCCTGTTTGGTCAGACGGTGGAAGTGAAAAAGACTCATTCAAGAGAAGGTACAAATAGGCAGCGGTTACAAATGGAGTTTGGTCAGTGGTCGGAGATCCCTATTGTGAAGATAGACAGGACTTTGTTCACAAACTGGAGTTTGAAGTTTCAAAGGGGGAAATAGGCAGCGGAGTTACATCAGTTCGGAGCAGTCCTTTGACTTTTAGCCCCAGGCAACACTGGTGACTGATTATAGGACACAGACATGACATGGCAGCCTCGTATCAGGTGCAGGAGACAATCAAGGAAGGACAGCAGTTCCTCTGCCTGATGTCCATAATCAGATTCAAAGTGCATGTCTCCATGCTGCCCGCCGCATATAATCATTCAGGTTAATGTGACAGGATGTATCTCACACTTCTCAAGCATACATCTAGGTGAATGTGGGTTGTTTGTTATGGTCATTTCATAGCTCTCATTGTTCAAATGTTGCTTGTTGTTGGCTCCAAAGACTTGAAGAAAATTCCTGAGGAGAAATACAGTGAGACAAAAGAGACGCAAGATACATCTGATCCAGATAAAAACGGCAAGCATCAAACCTGAAAAGACTTTTAGTGTCAGGATGAGAAATAATTGAAATCATATTAAGATTTTTGTCCATTCTGACTATTGTTGCAAAGTGGAGCACATTATGAGACACTATTGAGACAACTGATTGCAAATCTCTCAATAGAGACACCTGAGCAGCAATAGACTTAAGCTTAAGTATCATTTGTATTTTCACCTGATCTCATTGTTGTCCAGGAGAAATTAGTGTGATTTGATTTTCTTTCCTTGGGACTGTGCTGTAGTAGAGTATGAAGATTTGAAACAGTGGCACTAAACAAGTTCACTTTTAAAAATCAAGGTTCTTAAATGTTTGGAA
Organism: Crenuchus spilurus; assembly: GCA_036984385.1. Taxonomy (NCBI): domain Eukaryota; kingdom Metazoa; phylum Chordata; class Actinopteri; order Characiformes; family Crenuchidae; genus Crenuchus; species Crenuchus spilurus. Next base: position 29,804 of record BRDA01011511.1, on the reverse strand, counting down.
ACTTAGACACAAAGTTCTAGGAATGTTTAATACTTTCAAATAAAAAAAATAATAATGTTAAACATAATAAATGTTACATGCACAGAAATGGACCATTCATTATTAATGGACCCAAAAGTTGTTCTTGTATGGCCCTTTGAGGCATTAAGTTTTAAGGATATAAGTGATCATAAATTAGACAAATCACTGTAAAAATACAGTATTAAATAGCACACAAAACACATAACGTTTACATTTTGTTATTAGTTTCAATGCATTTGAGTAATAAATGAGGCCATTGATATACTAATGCAAGCTATTCCAAAAATTACAATATTTATTTATTGTGAAGTTAATTTTTGTTCATAATTTAATTTGTAAAGGTCAACTCTTATGTATTTTATATTCATTACACTTAAAGTGACATTTTTTGTTTTATTATTGATACTGTTTGAATAGTAATTTACTCAAAATGAATTTTTTTAATAATTTGAGATTCTGAATTTTGGATTTTTGTCAGATATAAACCATACTAACCATACATGTTACTTTATGTGTAAAGAATATTAAATATAACAGTTTACCTTTTTTAATTAATTACGGACATCTTTATGTTATTCTATGTTTTGTTGTGGCATTTACATTTAAATAAAAACAACTAAAAACATTCTTATTTAAAAAGGCCTACTAGGACATTTGTCTGTATCTCTGCTCTTTATGTGTAGATGTTTCTAGAAGAAGCAAATAATCCTGCTGCTTCTGTCCACTTGTTTAATGTTTGTTTCTGATTTTATTTTATTTTATGCTGTATCACTTTGAGATTTCTTTGAAATATAAAGTGCATTACAAATAAATGTATTATTATTATTATTATTATTATTATTATTATTATTTTATTATTATTACATTTACAGCATTTAACAGACTCTCTTATCTACAGCGACTTACAACAGTGTTTTGTTCCTATTAAGAGAACTATCTCAACTAGGACAGACAGGATATTCTGTGTACACAGTTATACCAGACAAAAAAAGTTTTACATGAAGGTAACCAATTTAATCCAATTTTGAATCTCATGGTTACCTGCTGCTAATTGACATCATTTTGAGCTAAGATTGGATTGAGTGAAATGAGAAGTTTGCTCAGGGTTAAAGTGATCAGTAAAGAATGAGATGATAGTTACTTACAATCATTACATGGTTTTCGCTGTTAATTAATAAACTACATGATTGACTGAGTGATTGATTTATGAATGATTGGCTAATTCTCACATTAGATGGGCTATTAATTAACCATCTTAGTCTTATCAAAAAGAGTTTTATAGAGACTATGTAGTTGTAACACACTCAATATGTTTTGTGGAATTTACTGGTAAATTTACTGGTGGACTGTAAAATCAGTCAACATTTACAATAACATGTAAAGGGTGATCATTTTTATTATTGTCATGTTATTTTTATAGTTTAAGATGTTTGTTTTAGCAAGAACCATAACTTCAAGAATGAATAATATATAGCAAACATGTATTTTAAGAAGCTATTGTCATTTGTGTCTGCCTTGAGATTTTCACTTCATAAATACAAGATACCTTACTAATCATCTGTAATTATGTAATCTTGTGAGACTGTATATGACTATTATTTTATACATTTATCTGATGTCACAATGCTTTTATATTACTGATATAAAATAGTAATTCCACATTTTTGAATGTTACTGTAGATAATGCCTTATTAGTACTGTGAAAGTCACATATCTAGCAAAAGTCTAGTTAAAAGTTATATAAAAACTAACTAAACTATGTCCTAAACTATGTCCCTAATCTAAAACCATATCAACATCAATACAGAAGGCATTCAGCCAACAACGTCAACAAGAGCCATATCATGTGGTTTATAACAATCTGAGCTTCTGAAAACATAATTGTGCAGCCACTAAACCCATTAAAACAACTATATATGTCAACACTGTAAAATGTAAAATTCTGACACTCCTGAAATAGATGATTCTGATTTTCCTGAAATGGGTGACTCAGACTCTAATTGAGTTCCTTGAAATTGGTGATTTTAACTCAGTCTCCTACACTGAAGTTGAGTAGATAACCATAACTTGATAATAATAGTTATATTTACTTTTTAGATTCCTTTAAGTAAAATCAAATTAGCTTAGATGACTGAAAGGCTTTTCCTGTGTGAGATAAGTTGCTAATCATCCTGTGGTGAATACTTTGACTTTGCATGTGATGGAAAGAGCCATAACCTTCTGGATTAGATTTTATAGGGCTGTCCAGGGCCGTTGTGAGATGATCACAGAGCCTTTGAGATTTTGTGCTACGATAAAGACTTTAATGGTAAGCCAGATAAGATTTGCAGAGTGTGAGTCATTCTTCTTTCTCACAGATTCAGTGTTATATATCTGTGTCAGGATAATTGTTACTGTGGTTAGGACAAATCTCTTGAGCAAATAATGAAATGTGGAAGAGATTCCCAAAGACATATTTAAGTTGAGTCAGCACACTGAAACAACACAACCTGTGCAAATGTGTAGATGGACATTCAGTATGATTAAAAATGAATCATTAACTCATAGATAATTGAGTCATTTAGATGTAGTTTTGTTATACATTCAATTTACATCTCATAATTATTAATTAAATAGTTAAACAATAACTAAGTAATCATTCAACTGAAATTCTGTATTGACGTCCACACCTCTGACAGATTTTTCAAAAATGAGAAAATTTTGATATGCACAACAATACATTTTTGTCAATTTGAAATTACAATAAAATAGTATAGCTTTGGTTTGGGGGGAGAAGACTTCAGCATGCCCATATTGCTTTTATTCTGTTTACTGCTTTTACTAGAAAAAGGGTGAAAACAGCAGCATGAGGCTGAACTAAGCCATCAGTACATTTAAGAAGCAAAAGCGGTTCTTTTTATTGATCCCTGTAAGGAAATTCTCTCTGTAGACACACATACTTTTACACATACATTTATGTACACTATAGGCATCTTAAGTAAAAGCACATGAACCTTTCTGCAATAGAATAAACAGAAACAAAAACCAGGGAACATGTGGGATGGGCATGTTCAAATGAGCTGCTCCCCAAGTGGTCCGGTTGGCTCACACACTTTAAATAATCCCTAGTTATACCTCAGCATCCTCCTTTTTGCTGAAAGTTTTGGCATTGAAAGGGTTTGGGAATGTGACATCACATATCAGATTTTCACCATATTGTTTTTTTACAAAGAGTTGCTAGCAGCCTACTTAAGTTGCTACCTTGAGTTTAAGTTTAAAAGTGAGTTGTAAATTGAAGTATACTGGGACAACATAGTTGCGTTCACACTTGTTAGAAGCTTCAAATACTCTATATTGTCTATATTCTGCTGTTATCACCTAGCCCAGTTAGCATGCTCTGCTAATAGCAGAATAGTAGGGTGACCAAACGTCCGTATTTCCCGGGACATGTCCGTATTTCACGTCCAGTCCCGGGCGTCCTGGGTTTTTTTTAAAAATTGAGGAAATGTCCTGGTTTTTAAAATACCTTCATTTGACCATTAAAATTTTAATTTACAGGCACTAGGGCACTGCTCACGGCGCTGCATGTGACGTAATCCCTGAGCCGCGTCAGTCAGGGCAGCCCTGTTCTTAATCAGAATGTAGACAGCGTGACTGTCAGTACGCAAGCAACATGCCGAAGCGCAAGTGTATGTTTACCGACGATTTACAAAAATGTTTCCCCGCTTTCAGACCGGGTCGAGACAAATGGGAAGCCTTGTGCACAGTGTGTTATTGTTATTGTGTGTCATTTGTTAATTAATTTTTTTCCAATAGCCTACAGAACAGACAATATTTCATTCGTTACTGAGGGTAACTGAGTATCATGTGTTATTTGGAGTTGAGAGTTATTGTTAACTTTTGTTGTTAAGTGAGGGATGTTTAGATGAGACATTATTTATTTCATTGTGCTATTCATTCATTACAGGAAAAGTTAACTTAAGCATTTTGAATAAAATGATCATGTTATTGGAGTTTTTTGTTGTTGACTTTTACTGAAAAGCATTTTTAATAAACCAACTGTAAATATCATGTTATTGTAGGTTTACGTGGGCCTATGTTAAATGTGTGGGAAACACCCCCCGGCTCCAAGGTGTCCTGGTTTTCCCAAATGAAAATATGGTCACCCTAGAATATAGACAATATCATAAAGCATTTGAAGCTTCCGACAAATGTGGAAGCAGCTACTTTTCTTGTGTACTTCAATTCACAATTCACTTTTGAAATTAAATATATAATATACACTCTATAATATTGTCTATATTCTGCTGTTAGTAGAGCAGGCTAACTGGACCAGCTGAAAGCAAACAATCTCCCAAATAACACAGTCATTTAGCATCATTACATTACAATAAGCAAAAAAAATATCTGTTGAGGTATCCAAATCATCTTTATTTTAAGCTTTCATTAATATATCTGAAGCTGTATTGTGCAGTTAATAGAGTTAGCTACATAAATCACGTAAACCAGCAAAACGCTAACAGGCTAATAGACTAGGCTAAGGAATCATAGGAATTACATGAATTCAAGCTCTAGGTCTGAATAACTGCACTCAAAGGCTTCTTTTCCTAGTTTAATGTAGCTACTAATGATGACTTCTTCATCAGCTTTGTGTGATTTGTTATGAAGAATAATTATACATCAAAATTAGTCAATGTAAACAACTATCTACCAAACAATATGGTGGCTCAGTCCCACAGTATAGTGATTCACCAGCACTATTGAAAATGTATCATTGCCACAATAGAATTTATCCTCAATAAACTACAAATTAGAAGTAATTTATTGTATTCCAATGTGTATGTGTTTGCTAAAAGATTACATGTAGTTTTAAGCTGAACCAAAAGTTTGCAGAACTGATGTTCACCAAGGCTAAACCCTGAAGGCTATTTGCTTCTAGACACAACCCTGAATCATACATATGAGCAGGAATATGCCCCAGAAATGTGTCCCTTGTTCAAATCAAAATTGCCAGTTATCAAGCAAGTAAGTTTAGGTGTTTTCCAGGCTATTTCAAACAATACAGCAAATATAGTCTACATCTAGTTCAGGGGGTGGTGGTGATGGGGGAGGGGGGTCTTCAGGGTCAAACAAACCACAGCATTAATGGGGTTATTTTTGCAAGCTAATTAAATCTCTGTTGATTCCTTTGCCATGCAGTATAGTATAGCACTTTCTAATAATCAATACAAGTTACAATTTTTATGGAAACAGTAACCAAACAATGCTTATTAACTGTAATTGGTAGTAAACAACTGATCTTGCAGTATGCTTTCGGCCCACTTAGCATAAATAATGTAGATTTTACTGTGTGTTTGGGTGGTTTACTTGATCACCATATCAGGCTGCTCTTTGCTGCATGCATACCTGTGGGTGGATGAGTGCTTTGTGAGCTTTTACTGCCCTTGTGGCTCTCTGAACTGAGGAGCGTTGACCTATTGCTTTGTACTGTCACTTTTCCTTCTTCAAATACATTCTCTCCCCATGTTTGTCTTGGTTATTATACTTGCATGCTTGCCATGGTTGTTTACGTGGATTCACAACCTATACACCTGTGAACATGTAATGGTGTACTGTGTTTTGAAATCAGTAAATCTGTTGTAAGCACTGGTTTTGTTCATGAATGTTATGAATGAGGACAACTTGGTTCTGAGGCCACTTTTATGAGTGTTGAAATATCAGTATTGGAGGTCATCAATATTGGACATGTATTGGCATTAAATGTTGGATGAAATAATGAATCCAATCCAAATCTCATCTGAAATAGCACATACTCATCATGTGATATGTGATTTGAAAGTGAAAGTGCACAATTATTGATTACAACAGTGAAACACACACACTAGTGAACACACTATGAGGCAGCAAGCACATGTGCCCAAAGTGGTGGGCAGCCCTTATCCATGGCACCTGAGGAGAAGTTTGGGGTTAGCTTGCTCAAGGGCACTTCAGTCATGTCCTGCCAAGGGATCAAACTGGTGACCTTCCAGGTCCCTAACTCCCAAGGCAATGGCTGTCCCCTACATATTGCTTTGGTGCATGATTTGTCATAGTTTCAGCATAGTCTACATTTAGATTCTTAGATTAAGTGAAAGCTTTCAATAAAATAGTGCATTCTACAGCTTAGTAAAGAAAGAAATATCAGATTGGTAACAAAATGGGCCAATATTCATGGCTCTAATAATATTGGTATCATATTGGAAAAGAAGAGTAGCATGGGGCCATCTGTAATTGTAGCAGAAGCATCATCAGAACATGGCAGAGTGGTATTCACTCAAATGGGTCTTGTTAGTCTGTTACCACTGTGAATCAATCAGTACTTAATATTATTTTAATGCATATAAAATAAGTATTTTATCAGTGACTAACTGAAGTGCAGACCCTCAGGGTTTATTGGGTCAGACTCATGATATAATTTGTCAGTAAAACTGGTCTTGTCTACCCACAGGAAAGCAAAATGAAAAAGAATCTCTTTAACATTTCAGTAGTGTCTCCCAGAGAAAAATGAAATCAGACGGAAATATAAATCAGTCCGGACTGCTCGGGTATTTCTCCTGAGAAAAAGGATATAAATCCATAATCTGTAACAATTGTTTCTCCTATTGAGTTTTAGTAGACATCTCAGTGAAGTCTCACACTGTGCACATATTTGCCAAAATACTATCACTCATGTTAAGACAGAAATCTCATTATGAATTCAACCATTTCTCCTCCAAGTCTAAGAATCTTTTCAGATTACTATAATATGTTTATCTGGGCTAGAAGTATTTCAGGTCTCCTTTTTGTGCCATGCTATTTGAAGAGAATCTCCATTGAGTCATCAAAGAGTAACACTGGAGCAATATAAATGTTCTCTGCATATATTATAACCAAAATAGGCTGTTTATGCCTTAACATATTGCATAAGGGATACTCCTTGATGCCCATGTTGTATTATGTTGAATTTCAGCTTCTTATGTACAAGTTTAATGGTCTTTGTCTAATTAAGTCTCTTCACTGCCACAGCATTAGAAACACTACAGTGAGCACCAGCTTACTTATGCAGTTATTAGTTATGATAGTGTTTGGCAGAAGGTAGAAATGTTGAGTCCTCTGTTCTTTATAGTCGGAGCAAGAGTTGTGCATCACGTGCATATGAGTTTTCTGTAGAACAATGAGCTCTTTGACATAAAGATCACAATTTCTAGCTAGTGAGAGTCATTGCTGTTGTTTATTGTGCAAGAATTAACGGAGACTTAGCAAACACATTATTTAAGCATGGAAATGAGGCTTGGTTGGGTCTCAATCTGATTCCATGAGGACGTAATATAATACAACTTGAGAAACATTTTTTTTCCATTTTGCTTTATAAGAATATCTCTTTTTAGACATTACCTTTGTGTATAATGTCATTGTGTATAATATATCTACCCTTGATAAGCACCACAGTGAAGAGAAGAATGGCTTTGACTAGTGTGAGTGGCAGTCATATCCAACATGGTGGGGCCTGGATGTGTTTGCCATAATCATGAAGTTGATGAAGCTTTGCTGATATTTGATATTAAGATATTGAGAGAGAGAGAGAGAGAGAGAGAGAGAGAGAGAGAGAGAGACTTAGCTTTTTCATCTGTATGTTAAAAAGAATCATGATTTAGCACTAAAACTAAAAACAATGATTAACCTAAGGGCCACCCTTCTCCAGAAGTGGGCCGTGTCCTAGGGGGCAGGGCTTGACATGTCAATCAATGTCAGCCTCATCTTTGCCCTAGAGGACATGTCCTGTGTCACTCAGAGGTGTCTACCTCTGTGATGGGGCGGGACTTGGTCTAAAGGAAGGGGGGGTCCGAACTCCACTGAGAGGACAAGTCTTTGCCCCCAGAGTCAGGTTAGATGAGAATGCGTTTGTCCAAAGCCCTAGCAGACATGGAGATGGCAGACTATAGCGATGCCCTGGACCCAGCCTACACCACCCTGGAGTTTGAGAACATGCAAGTGCTCGCCATGAGCACAGGTGAGTCATCCTCCCTGTTCAGGCCTTTTGCTGAACTTTGAGTCCTCCAACTTTATACTGACTACTGATTGTTTGGACAAGTGTGGGATGATCAGGTTTAAAAGGTTTCAAGCTCTTTTATAGACTTTTTTGCGCCATTCCTTCAGGATGCCTCTGATTGAGCCATGTCTCATAAAAGCTAATTGTGAACAAATGCTGATAGTGACAGTAGAGTGACACTCAAGAGATGAATCATCTGAAAGCAAAGCTTTGGGAAAGATGAACATTGCATGCCCTGTCTTGTTCGGAGGCTAGGGTCGTGTTTCATTCCAAGACAGAGTTACACCACTAAAAATCCCAGTGTGATTTCATCTAGCTCCTCTTACCTGATGTTTTCTGTGGTTGGTTGAGGATAAAATGTCTATTCAGAGTTATATTTCCAGGGATAGTTGACAACAAGATAAATGGGCCATCAAGCATAAACAAGAAGATCTTAGTCTCCCATGTCTGGATTCCATCAACTAGACCTGTCAAACGTCAATACGTTTTGATGTAATATATCACTAATTCACTAACTAGTTGTGCAATGTTTTCTTGAATATCACTTTATTATATTAGTAATGAAGGTCTGCTTAATTTTTGAATGGTGGATAGTTTTTTGCTGGTCTAATTTGCTGGTCTGTTAGTTTTATTAAGCTAGATAACATCATCAGTGATGTGTTAATGAGTCAAATGTTCTTCCCTAATCAGATCATCAGTCCATTTAAAACCGGCCAATTTACACATCTATAAGGAAATGTGCTTTGATCAACTTAAGTAATTGATTTTGTGGTAATGCACCCCCACTGAGCTGGGATCATTTAAGCATATATCAACTTTTTCTCTACATTGATTAATCGTAGAATAATTTATGTTTATATATCAATGGTTTTGTAAAGACAGAGGTGATTTTTTTTTTCAATACAAGATTATTTTACATTAATGTAAAAGAGATACACAATCTTTGTTAACATCAGATATATCCTTGTGCTTTCCAAGTCTTTAAGATTTTACAGTCTTACTCATACTCACGTTTATTGGTGCATTCTTGAGAAATGATTCATTCTATTAGCAGAGTTCTGCTGCTATTCACTTGTTGCAGTTTTAGCCATAATCACCTCTGGATTACTTAGCAAACACTCGTCTATTGCACATTTTCTTGAGAATGATTTACAGTTAATTGACTGTAGTGTTAAAGTAGAATTTCAAACTGTTTTACAGCTCCGCTATGACCTTTTGCCCATTTCCATTAGATCTGATTCTGTTATCAACCCAAGGAACAGACTATCTTCCTTCTAGATGATAATCAGTGTAACACACTGACAAATTCTTCTGACCCAGCAGATCCATGAATGACATCTCAACTGAGTTCAGAATAGTTTAAATCTTTATTTGATGCACATTCTTGTGTGTTTTATATCCAGATCAGTCCCTCTTTCACTAATCTATGCTTAGCTTCTCTATCAGCCTTATTTTGAAGTATTGAAGTATTTAGCTGCATTTATCTCTTGACCACTTAATTACTCAAGGACATTGATTTCTGCTCTGCTCTCTCTTTCATTGTAAAGTTATTGCAAACTCACTAAAAGCCTAACTGTTGTTTCAGACTCCTCACCAGCTGAGAGTGCCAACATGAACGCTGCTAACCACTTGGGTGCTGGTACCCTATGTGCCATCTGCGGGGACCGGGCAACTGGCAAACACTATGGAGCCTCCAGCTGCGATGGTTGCAAGGGCTTCTTCAGACGCAGCGTACGCAAAAACCACATGTACTCCTGCAGGTCAGAAACTCACTGCATTTCCAGCACTTGCAGTGATTGAGTGGTATGGCTTGAGTTCATGGTGTCTGTTGACCGACACATGCCAATATCATGTCATGCATCTGATAAAATATAAGTAAGAAAATGTTATGACCAAAGGATAAATTTGTCAGAGTGGAGAAATTGACACTAGGGGAAGCTCTACATTTTCTACAGCAGCCACACTGATAAGAATTGAGCCTGTTATTTTTTGTTATTTTTTGTTTGTTTATTTGCCAGCCCTCTGAGTGCAGACAGATTGTTTAAAAGATAATCAGCCAGTGCAGATTTTGCAAAAAAAAAAAAAAAAATTATTCAACCCGATTAATCAGCTACCTGATAAATCGGTCAACCACTTCTTGCAATCATCACATTACTGTCACACAAATCATTAACTATGATCTGCTATGGAGGTTTGAGAATAGAGTTCTAAATTTGCTGCCATTTGTGTTACAGGTTCAACAGACAGTGCATAGTGGATAAAGACAAGAGGAACCAGTGCAGATACTGTAGACTTAAGAAATGCTTTCGGGCCGGAATGAAGAAAGAAGGTATATACCCATTCCATGTTGTGAGGAAGCCCAGTACAGGACAGACCATTTTGCAATATCAGAATGAGACAAGCATTTTGTTAATGTTCACTCCACAATGTCCTGAAGTCTATGACTGGCTCGTGCTGAGCAAACAGTTTGGAGGCATCATAACTGCACACTGATAAACAGCCCAACCTTGAGCACCCCTCCCCAGTCAATGCTAATATAGCCCTCATATTTGCTATCTGGATTAGTTGCCTGTGCTCAACTGATAGCAGTGATTTTTTTTCTCACCAGACAGACTATGAAGAAATATCTTCATTTTTTGACTTAAATAATTCAACAGATTTATTCATTCTCTCTTCAGCCGTACAGAATGAAAGAGACAGAATCAGCACCAGAAGGTCCAGCTATGAAGACAGCAGCTTACCCTCAATCAACGCACTCATCCAAGCAGACGTCCTCTCTAGACAGGTCTGGTCTTGCTGTTCAAAACTCAAATCAATATTTTCATTAACACATAAAGCTCCTCTGTTTTAACAGAACGTCTTATGTTTGTTGTTGTTATGTTTACCCATAGTTGATTGATTAATCATGTTTATTCACTGACATCCAGTGCTCTCCAATGAGAGAAACATTGCATGCAATACAAATTCACCAAGACAATAGCTACATTCTCTCAAAATAGCCATTTAGAAGGAATTTGTAATGAAACATGCAGTTTAAAAGGTAACTTGCAGTTTTCTCCATCTTTAAATTTGAGCAAAATGTAGTAAACCTGTAACTGGGCTTGGGGGCTGAATATGGTCACGTACATTAACAGCATTAAACACAGAAAGTTGAATGAACAAATTGATCGCATGGCGCACCATTTTAATGCATTACCTCAGATAGCCCTAATACTCTATAATACACAGTCATATCAGCATATTATGACCACCCCTGGTTTAGAAAGACTTCGTCCTGGGACATCACTGATGTCATGCACTGCAAAAAACAATTTTTAAGAAAGTAGAAAAAACCTTTTTTTATGTACATTTTTTCTTATTTTTTTGTCTAAAAAGAAAAAATATTCTTAACAAGCAAGTTTTGCACAAGAAAATTAAGCTCATTCTAAGAACACGTGTCTAACTTTTTCTTAATAAGATATTTCAGCTCATCTTGAGCTTTATTTACCAGTTACAGGGTATGACTATGGTTTGTAATCTTAACAAGTACAATGAGCACCCCAGCTTTTTTCTCTGCCAAGATTTTTTGTCTCAAAAAGCACTGCAAGTGTAAGATTATTTTGCTTATCTTAAGAAATCTTACTAAGCAGAATTTGCTTACCATATTGGCAGATTTTTTTTGCTTAATATAGTCT
>BRDA01011511.1:0-17962 GCA_036984385.1 Crenuchus spilurus | reverse complement strand
TATATATATATGACCCTGCCAGGGAAAACCAGGTCAAAGTCATTCTTTTTTTTCAAAATGTGTCTTGCAGAGTCCATGATTAACAATCATCAGGTTCCAAAGATGTGATTTGACTGATGTCCAAAGGAGCATAACAATAGGATGCATCTCAGAATGGCATCTCAGAAACCATTAACTTTTTTTGAATGTTCTAGAGCCACTGTAGTGAAGGTGCACTGAGAATGGTCATCATAAACATTGAGTGCCACCCAACAGCATAACAGTGGTGCCCCATGAGCAATTGACGACTCTGATAAGTGGTACAGAGCAATCAGCACATTACGGTGGACCAGTTAACCTCTGTAATGAACACAGGAGCAACAAGGAAAGTGTCAGGCATCACCATTTAGCAAGTCTGGGTCTTCAAAGCAGACACATGTTTAAGGTGGTCATTCTGATGACTGGATGTCCAGGTCTAGTCCTGTATGGCCTTAGTCCAACATGGTTTGCTGATTTCCCTGCTTAACTCTAATCCACTCAACCAGTAAAACATTTAGTAGATGTATTCCAGGGACGTCATCCTAACCTTCTTGTTTCAGAAATGTAGAACATATCTTAAACCACTACAAACTATATATTCAATAAACTGGCAGAATGTTATAAATGAGAACAATAATGGTAAACGAGACATTTTTTTGTAGATCTCCTCTCCAGGACCCATCCTTAATGGTGACATCAGAACAAAGAAGATGGCCGCCATCACAGATGTGTGTGAATCTATGAAGCAGCAGTTGCTGGTACTAGTAGAGTGGGCCAAATATATCCCGGCTTTCTGCGACCTCCCTCTGGATGACCAGGTAAGAGGGAACCCAAGCTTGTGGAACTACCCCAGCTTTATAGAGAAAAACAGAGCATTGTGCATCCATCCATCCATCCATCCATCCATCCATCCATCTATATAAGTTCTGTTTTCAATTTGATTACAGAATACAAAAAATACCAAAAAACGTTTAGACTGGTCTTCATCATAGCAAAGATGCAAAGATTTTTGGCGTTGGTGGACAATAAGGTGACAGAGATGTGGGAGGAGGTGTGGCAGGTCCTTAGTACTAGTGGTTAATGTGTTTTGATGTCTCAAGTTAGAAAGTGATGAGCTGTTTTTGAAAAGTTACATCTCTCCTTAAGAAACTCCAGAATCATTAACTGTCTAAGCACCATGGCAGAGTAACTGATTTGTGGATGGTGACCATGTATAACAGAGCATCTTCTCTCTCACGCACACATTTATCTGCACAGGACACACACACATGCTTTCTTGGTTCTAACTCCACCATTCTCGAAAACGATGGGAACCTTTGATTTGAACTATAACCTTTTAAGTGGTGTGATCACTGAGCACTCCCACACTCAAGCACGATCAGAGTTACAAACCTTTCCCATGAAAACTGAACTTACAGGGGCATGAAAATGGATAGGTCATGTAGACTGTGTCTGGTTCTTTTTCCCAGGTGGCTTTGTTGCGAGCTCATGCAGGAGAACATCTCTTGCTTGGAGCTGCCAAGCGCTCCATGCTTTACAAGGACTTGTTGTTGTTAGGTAAGTGCTTTTGTCAGGGTTTTTAGTTTAATCTGTGCATGAACTAAACTTGCTCATATAATGGTACTGGGATTGGATTATGTACATTTCACATTAAAAGCATTTCATCCTCAATGCAGGTAATGACTACATAATTCCTCGGAATTGCCCTGAGCTGGAAGTAAGTCGTGTAACAGTGAGGATTCTCGATGAGTTGGTCCTTCCTTTCCAAGAGCTCCAGATAGATGATAATGAGTATGCCTGCTTGAAGGCTATCGTATTTTTTGATCCAGGTCAGTCAAACTATCTCAGAAATCAGTAATCACACAATATTGAAACATATGAACAGTACATAAGCTTGACTGAACAAACTATTTGGATCCTCTTTCTACTGCCAGATGCCAAAGGTCTAAGCGATCCAAGCAAGATCAAACGGATGAGATACCAGGTGCAGGTTAGCTTAGAGGACTACATCAATGATCGGCAGTACGACTCAAGAGGACGTTTCGGAGAGCTTCTCCTTCTTCTGCCAACACTACAGAGCATCACCTGGCAAATGATTGAGCAAATCCAGTTTGTTAAACTCTTTGGAATGGCCAAGATAGACAACCTTCTTCAGGAGATGCTTCTAGGAGGTAAGGATAGACCTCCTCTATGGAATATATGTCTGTTCATTGGTTTGCTGCACTAGTAATTAATGCTAAACTCTGAAATGTCAGCGTAGAAGTGGAAAATGCAAATAGTTAAGTTAAAAGTCTGAACTCTACATGCTCCATTATAGGCTCTGCAAATGAGGCCCCCCACGCTCCTCCATCTTTACACCCACACCTGGTCCAGGAGCACCTCAGCAGCAACGTCATTGTGACCACAAACATGGCCACTCCAGTTCACAATGGACAGATGTGTAAGTTCCTGAGCCCAATCCTTCACCAGGTTGGCCACAGGTTGGGTAGAGATGTGCTCTCTTCAATGTACAAGCCCACTCTCTGTGGCAGAGTCAGGTAACTGAAGGGACAAACAAGCTTGTTGTAGTAATCCTTTTGTGAGTTAATCAGGCTTACTTGGTCAAAGAAAGCTACTGTTATTCTTTCCTACCCTTCCTAATGCCTTCAGAAATTTCACAAGAGCTCTTATTGCATGTCAACCAATGGTTTCTTTCTTTCTAGTGTTATCCTGCTCTGTAGAACATATTAGTTCATGGAAGTTGAGTTGTATCCATACATGCTCCTCTGTTTTAACAGATCTTCTTACTTTTTGTGCCCACAGCCACTCCTGAAACTCCAATCCCTTCTCCCCCTGCAGCCACCAGCTCTGAGCACTACAAACTGGCCCAGGGGGTTATAGCCTCAGTGGCCAAGCAGCCAACGGCCATCCCCCAGCCCACAATCACCAAGCAAGAGGCCATCTGAGTGCCACCGCAAAAAACAAAGCATATGGTGTATTTTTTGTGCATTAGCACTAGCAAACCACACTTCAGCTAGAGATCCCTTAATACAATCCTAGATAAATTAGCAAAACACTGTTATAATTTATTAGTAAGTATTATCCAAACATTCTGTAGCATTTTTCATCAGTCTCATTCTGAATCATTTGCTTTTGGCAAAGACTTATGAGAAACGACATAATTTAAAATAACTTTTTCTTAAGTTAGCATGAGCAACAAACTAAAACACTCATGTAGACCCCCATGTAAAGCCCTCATCTCATGTAGACCAAAAGAGCAAACCTCAGGAGTGTACAGTAACTATACTGTAGAAGAGGACTTTTTTTACATATTCAACCAACTATTTGTAGTTTCATGTGTTTTTTCTAAAGTAGTGGTACATATTTATACTCCCCTTGGAGAGAGATTTCAGTCAGAGAGGACAATTAGCAGAGTTTATATTGTTATTTTAAAATTTCAATAAATGTTACAACAAGGCCTTTCATTTGGTGAGACTTAGATGTTTATGTTGTACAGTATTTTAATAACCAATGTGATATGAATGATTTCTACAGTACTTGAGACTGTCTGTGCCTTGGAACGTTTATCATTTGTGTAAATTGCTCATTATTAGGTGTTCAAAGATATTTGCATCGTGTATTTTTCCTCTTATGTATCATAGACAAATGTAAATCTCATTTCTTCTGCTTTTTTCTTGAACAGATTCTATGTATATTGTGGCATACTTTATAAAAGTATACACGGTTCATATGTTTTCAAGTCTTTTGGAATGGAAACAAATGTTTAAAAAGTACTGCTCTGTCCAAGTACTCCATCACTTAAGGAGTGATATCTGTTTTCTGTGAGAATATCAAAGAGATTTTGAATGTTTGTCACTGAAATAGATAGCCATATGTTTGTGTTAGGACACACAATGCTGTTTAGTGACTTATAAATGAGCGGAAAAGTGCCTTGCCATGCATTATGGCCTTCAGGGAGAAGGGGTGGTTTCAACCTTGCAATGTGAACTTATTAAATGTCAAGGTTATATTTTTACACAAACATGTGTAGTCTATATTTTTATTTGTTATGTTTAATTATTTGCTTCTTAATTTACTTATTAAAATCTTGGCCATCGTTATCACGACATAGCCAAACATACATTCAAACCAAAGCTGTCCAATAGACTGCCGTAGACCTGTCTGAGCAACAGCTGTTAAATAAGGTCAATTATTGTTGCAGTGTTTGCACAACAGATTGTAAAATTAACAAAATCAGCTATCCACAAATTCATAGCCTGGCTTTTCTGTGGTGGTTTCTGTTCAAATATGGTTTGCAAATAGTCATCAAAAATATTTTCATCAAAAATATTTAAAGCCAAACCTTCAACTTACTGACATGGAGGAGTTGTCATATAATCTCCTAATCTTCACTGGCAGTAAAAATGCTTTAAGACAAAATGATAAAAGCTTCAGCCTACGTGGCAGAGCATGGTCAAGGATTTTACTGCTAGGTGTGTTTTGGACTGATAAATGCCATAAAATTCCAGATAGCTCAAGAACGGACCAGGCGCCATCCTTCTGAGATCTTCGCATGTTATTGGCCTTATCTGTCATACATTAATGGGCTTCCACTAATAGCTAATAGCTCACTAATCCTTAGCCATCATGCGAACATAGCATGCTCATTGGCTCATGGAAAGCCAATAGGTCATGACAACATGGGCTGAAGGCATCCAGTTCTTGCTTTATCTCAAATTTTGACTGACATCCCACAATGGACCTGCTGACACGACTAGCATCAGCTTATTTTTAGACAGGCTCATCACCCACTCAAGCATATAAAATTAGCTAGCATAAAGTTTAAGCTAGCTGGGGCTAGTTAATCACAGTCAGGTTTTATGATATAGTCTTATGTTATTGTTTACAGGGATTCATACACAGTCTTGCCAAATCTACAGGAACATGCTTCCCATTTGAGCCAAGAAAACTTGGGAACAGTTAGCGCTATAGCATAATACCATTTTTACATTAGTGTTATTATTACTAAGTGTCATCATATTGACAACTCTTATCTTCAACTGTTCCAGGCATAGTTAATTATCTGGATATAGATGGCATAAAGTTATTTAAGTTAGTATTGATAGAATCCTTAAACTCTTATCAAATAATGTTGATTTCTTGACTTCTTGTACTGCTCAGTGTTTCAAGCAAATATCTGGCCTCTTCTTCTAAATGTTGTTCTGCCAGTGATCATGTGCCAGAACCTTCTTTAGCATCCCAAACTTGGTACTACGATGGCTGCATGGTGGCATTATCATGGTACATTCCAATGTATTTGACACTACTATATAAAAACATTGATGTTATTATTCATTTTCTATGCATACCACAATACTGTGCTATCACCACATGCTTGACTGCACCTTACTATATATTTGTATTGTCCTAGAGCCTATTTTTCTAGTTATGTTGGTACCTGTTTACTAGCTTTGGTGAAAAATAATGTTAGCCATTGACATTTTGTGTAGCAGAGGAGTGCTTCCCATCAGGGTTTGTGTGGTAACTGGATGTAGTATTTATGTAGCATCATAGTATACAATGTTAATATAATATAGTAGATATATTTGTATATATGTATAGTGGTAAAACTAGTTGTGTTACTGCTGTAGTATCATAATACTCTTTACCTTGACATTCCAAACCATTGCACCAAGGTACAAGGTACATCATGGTTGTGTCCAAAATCATGATTCTAACATAATAGCTTTGCATTTTTTTGTAAGGGATACATATGTATTTATTTATATTTCAGATTGATTTATTGTCATCCACGTAATAATTCTTTCCCAACTCCCTGTGTTCATACGGTACAGTAGAGTGGTGAAATCAGAAACATATGCAGTGTAGATGAGCCCCTGAAGGTTAAGTTGAGGAGCTAGACAGCTTCTGGGTTGACCTCATTTCATGCTGACACTTACAAATTAAGCAGTGCACTTTTATGTCCATATGTTTGCTCAGCCTGTTCTGCCAGGGCAAATTTCCTTCACACAGAACAGTGCGGTGAGAATAATTGTAAAGAGACCTCACACAGATAATTATTATTATTAAAGTAAGTCGACATAATAAGCATGTGACTTTTAAATATCACACTGAATTATGTAACAAGATTTGTTTAATGTTAAGGTTGCACTGAAGCAGGTGGTTGGAGGAAACAGCCACCAGACAAACTTATTAATATTGTTTTACAAAGTTATAATGTACATATAATACAATAATATAAATAATAAGAGAGATGTGAGAGAATCACATTAAAGGGGAGAGTTATAAAATCAATCAATCAATCAATCAATCAATTTATCAATCAATCAATCAATTTATCAATCAATCAATCAATCAATCAATCAATCAATCAATCAATCTATCTATCTATCTATCTATCTATCTATCTATCTATCTATCTATCTATCTATCTATCTATCTATCTATAATTATGCTAATATGACTGTGTGTGCGCGTGTGGTGCGTGTGTGTGCGCGTGTGGTGCGTGTGTGTGCGCGTGTGTGTGTGTGTGTGTGTATTGTGTGTGTGTATTGTGTGTGTTTTTACATTTGATTTATTAACTCCTGTGCACAAACGGGATTTTCTTTCAACATGGCAACCACCTAAATGAGCGACGAGCCTCGCGTCAGTGATGACGTAACTCAGAATAACCAATGGATGAGGACTCTGGTGCAGTACACGGAACTGATTGCGGTTTTACTTGACAGGTGGGTTATTTCTGATTTGTAATATACTTTGTATAAAACATATCATTAAATATATAAATAGCAATTCGGTGCCACTTAATGAATATCAATATTGTTAAAGCCTTTTTAACTACGTAATTGTGTGACTTTCTAAGCCACAGTATCAGTACTGACGAGAGACTATTACCCTTATAACTAGCTGCTGTTTAGCTTCTGGTTACAGAAGTCCTGGGACTGTTTCACGAAGCAGGATTTCTCAGTTTATCTACATAACTTAAGCCCAAAGGTAAAAGTGCATATAGACATTTCTGTTGGAGAATCCTTAACATTGGGGTTAAGCAGTCTGGCTAACTTAGAAATCGTGCTTTGTGGACTACCCTCCTGTTTGTTGAGCTGGTTCAGTAGCTAGATGTTTGGCAAACTTAATTTGTTTATGTGCTCTTTGTAGTTATACAATATCAGACTTTAGTCTGTCCATCTGTTTATCTGTATACTTTTTTAGCCTTCTTTCACCATGTTATTCAATGGTCATGCCCCCCACAGAGCAGATATTATTTGGGTCATGGGTCATTCTCAGCACTGCAGTGACACTGATGTGGTGGTGGTGCGTTAGTGTGTATTGTGCTGGTATGAGTAAATTAGACACAGCAGAGTTGCTGGAATTTTTAAACTATATGTTAGTTATAAAGTTAGAAGTTGGAGACAGTAGCTCATCTGTTGCTGCACAGTTTGTGTTCATCATCCTCTATGCCACATGATACTCTTAGCTGCACTATTTTCACTCCAGCAGTAACTCTGAGGTGTTTAACAACAACTCTGATGCATCTAATCCACTCTTACCAGCACAACACAAACTAACACACTAAAATAGTGCACTAGCCGATATCCCATGGGCAGCCTCTTGTGGCCACCACTGAAGGGCAGTGTTACTACTGTGCTGAGAATGATCCACCAACCAAATACTACCTGCATTGTGGGGGTCCTGACCATTATAGAACAGAGTGAAAAGGGACTAGCAAAGTATACAGAGAGAGATGGACTACAGTTTGTAATTGCAAAACTGGAAAGGGCACATATATGGTCAGTGGAGCTGATGAAGTGGACAGTGTGTGTAGGTACAAGGAGCTGGTTCTAATTAAGTGTCTGGTTGGTGTATACTGTATATAATGTTTGAGTAATCTGGTGCAGATCTCTTTCAGATTTACACCGGTAGCCCATGGCAGATCAGAATGGTCACATTGAGGCTGGCCCTCCGATGGAACAGGTGGCAGGGGTGGGCTTTCCTGCTCCTCCTCCACCAATCTACTCTTGCACCTTGACCCCAGAGCTGGTGGCCAAAGCACGAGAGGAGCTGCAGGAGAAACCAGAGTGGAGGCTCAGAGATGTGCAAGCACTACGTGACATGATTCTGAAGGAACAGCCCAATCTGAGGACACGGCTGGATGATGGCTTTCTCTTGCGCTTCCTCAGGGCCAGGAAATTTGATTATGACAGAGCCTTACAGCTCCTCTTGAACTACCATGGAAGCAGGAGAGCCTGGCCTGAGGTGTTCCAGGACCTGAGGCCATCTACAGTAAAACATGTTCTGGATCTAGGCTTCCTCACTGTCTTGCCCAGACCTGATCCACAAGGCCGCTACATCCTGTGTTTAAGGCCAGGTTTGCTATATTAACAGCGGATCTATCAACAGTAATTCCTTGTTGTATAAGTGTTGTAAATGTGGAAATATATCATTTGTTAATAAAGTGCAGCATTTTTGTAATGTGTGTTACAAACAACCCAATCATTCTCAGATATTCCTAGTGGGATCTTTGATGAATCAAGGCATTTAATTATTACAATATATATTTTAATATATTGCAACATAGCGATATGTCTGTCAATTAGTCTGTATTGCAAAACACTTGACTTTTATACATTTGTTTCTATATTGCCTGCTTTATGTAGGAAAATGGAAACCAAATAACTATCCATTTGTGGACAACATACGCGCAATTTATTTGACACTAGAGAAGCTGATTCAGCCTGAGGAGACACAAGTGAATGGAATAGTCATCTTAGTTGATTACACTGGAGTTGGCTTGTCTCAAGCCTCTAACCCAGGCCCTCTTCTGGCAAAGAAGGTTGTCAGTATTCTACAGGTGAGTGTGCTATCAGCATCAAACCAAAAGTGTCTTAATAATAAAGTTTAAAATGTTATTTTCATATAATTCAATTTATCTTGAGCACTAATAAGTTGATCTTGCATTTCAGGATGGGTTTCCAATCAGAATAAAGGCTGTAAATATCATTAACGAGCCCCGAATCTTTAAGGGAATTTTTGCAATAATTAAACCTTTTTTGAAAGAGAAGATGGCTGAAAGGGTAATTTAAATCCATCCATCCATCCATCCATCCATCCATCCATCCATCCATCCATCCATCCATCCATCCATCCATCCATCCATCCATCCATCCATCCATCCCTCGTTGCTCTTGTTTATTTTGCCAATGTCTGGTCATTTTAACTATTTATATCTAAGGAAATATAATTAGACTTTCTCTTCCTTACAGTATGTCTTGCATGGGTCAGACCTTTCGTCTTTGCACCGGGTCATTCCTTGTTCGGTCTTGCCAGAGGAGTACGGTGGGGTGACCGGCCGGTTGGATATGTCACCCTGGGCTCGGACTCTGCTGGAGGCTGAGGAGGAGTTTGTGGTGGAGTTCTGCCAGCCGGACCCTCTGGAGGGTGTAGCTCTGCCCAACTCCATGCTCTTTGAAGGTGAGCAGGCTGAGGACTCTTATAGAAGCCTGCGCTCTCAGCTCTACTACTGCTACTGACCCCCAATCAGTCAGTCTGCTTCTGTTTCTTTTGAAACGTAGTTTTGTTGTGACTATTAGGGTCAAAGGTCAATTTTATTTTCTTACTTGTGTCATTGAGGCTCAAGAGATGATGGCGCTGGATTGCCCATATTATCCTTGGTGGTTCTAAGCTCATAAGGCTTCATAAAGCATTAGCAAATTACAGTCTGATTATATGCCATTTAAGAAGAAAGAATACATCTTCTGATTATAGTAATGCTTACATTTAAGCTACAGCTACCATTTTACTAGCTGAAACATTGTTCATCAGCCATTCACAGCTTGTTTAATCCAATATTACATTTCAGTAAAGTATTGCCTTAATGTATGAAGAAGGAATATTTGCTAGGCTTATGTCATTTGGGCTGCACAATGACTGTATGTCGGCTTGCATCCAGTCACGTTAAATCCAAAGCAATACTGATGTGCATTTTTTGTTGCCTCATTTTTTGTACTGTTCCTCCTGCACTGTGTCCAAGCTACAATGCTCACTTTACTTTGGTGAGAGGCACTTTTCCTTTGTTATATTTATGCCTTATTCATGCCTACTGCTTTATATTTATGTAGTAATTTATTGTATTTGGTCATATTCTGTTTAATCTGCAAAGAAAGCTTTAAACATAGTACACAGTAATCATCTATACACCTTTAATGGGCCAAAATATATTTCTAACGTCCTTACATTTAAGTGAATTATATAAAGTTCGCATTTCACATATTGTTTGCCAAATTGTGGGTTTATAAAATGTATTTGTAATGTTTAAAATCAACAGTAGAGTAGGTGCCATATTTTTGTTCAGCATATACGTGATATGGTTTTACTTATAGTCTTATGGGGGACTTTTTTTTTATATAAAAAAAAATTATTCCATGTATTGTAGCTTGTTTGTATCACTGTAAAGTGGTCATATTATGCTCATATTCAAACTAGTCAGTGATATAAATAAACATTTACCTAATTTGCAATATTAATTTAATCTTTGTGTCTTGTCATTGTATTAATCTGAAATAATGATGAGCACTTAAGTTGTTTGTTGAATGTTCCCCAGCAGATGGAGACATTACACAGTACTTCATTAAGGCTGGGTTCCTCAACAGATTACATGGTATGGCTGAGCTTTTGTAGGGCATTAAAGTTAAATGAAAATGAGAATGTGTTTTTTTTGGTTGCCGTCTTAGTAGTTTGCAAATATGTAAAATGATTATAATCATCATCCATAACATTAAAACCTCACTGTCCATTTTATTAGCTCCACTGATCATACAGGTGCATTTTGTAGTTCTACAATTACAGACTGTAGTTCATCTGTTTCTCTGTATACTTGGTTAGCTTTCTTTCACCCTGTTCTTTAATGATCAGGACCACCACAGAACAAGTATTATTTGGGTGATGGATCAGCACTGCAGTGACACTGATGTGCTGGTGGTGTATTAGTGTGTGTTGTGCTGGTACCAGTGGATTAGACACAGCTGAGCTGCTAGAGATTTAACTTCAGTGTTCACTCACTGTCCAATCTATTAGCTATTGTAGATGTGAAGTCAGAGGCAGTAGCTCATCTGCACTCATCTGACTGTTTGTTGGTCCTTCAGTCTAAATGTAAACTAACATTCTTCTTGAGGTTTGTCATATCTTGACTTCTGTCATCATAGTTCAAGGCATTGAGCTGAATATGAGTCAAAATTAGTCTGTAACACATTTAAGTGTTCAGTATACAGCTCTGCAATAAACGTAGTGGTCACTCCAAATGGCCAGCCGAGTTTCCAGAGTTGAAACCCACTGAAAGCCTCTGGATCAAGAGAAAGATTGATGGTCAGTATCCATAAAAAAAACTGAGCTGCTTGAGTTCTTGGACCAGGTGGAATGCTGGAGAAGTCAAGATTGTTCCACAAAGTAATTATTTCCAAACTGTTCCTAATTTATAACTGTGGTGTTTAACAGTGAATATACTCTGCTTTATTTGAGCTATAAAGCAAAGCATACATTTTGGTTCTTTTGACCAGCTGTCATTTTCTACAAATAAATGTTCTAAATGCCAATTAGCCTTTATTCACAAAGCCTTTCAGATTGATGATCTGGGGATCAGATTTCTTACTTATTTACTATGACTTTTCTGGAACTGATTCCAGATCAGCACTCTTACTCTGAAAAGCTTTTTGAATATGAGCCAAACATTTTATTTGAACTTTGAGATAAATGTGGACGTATAGTTTACAGAATAAAACAAAAGTATTAATTTTCCTCAAAAATACATACATCCAGCCAACCCATTGCTAGGCAAACACACACACACTTGGACAAAAACAGAATAACCAGTTCACCTGTCTTCCATGTTTTTGGACTGTCCATGTTTTGCAGACACAGGGAGAAATGGAAACTCCACCCAAATGAGGGCTTAAACCCAAGACCTCAGTGTTGAGAGGTTAACGTGCTAACCACCAAGCAGCTGTGCCACCCATCTCGTTAAAAGCAAGCAAGCAAATAATAAATACAGTGTTATTGGTAGCCTATAAAAAGGATACACTGACTAACAAGCATTATTTGTTTATTTTAAATATCTAATATTTTAACTAAAGTATTTTTAGTTTTATTGAATTGCAAAGTCATTCCTCATGATGCCTTTAAGCTTACAAACATGGATATGATTTTTACCCATAAAAATAATAATGAAAATAAGAAATTGTTTGGTCTCAAACGTCCACTTTTTTTTGTAGCACCGCGAACATATGCAGATGAGCAAGCAGCAGGACCCCGCCTATTGGACAGGGCTGGCTCGAGATCCCTGAAAGCTTAGCGTGATTGGTTGCGAGGGAAAAAACTCCATTTTGGAAACAGCTGTTCGGGACGCCACCTCGCTCATTGTTTTCAGCGGCACTGTCAGAGACGCGGGGAAGATGCTTCTCGGCAGAAGCTGCTCGTTAAAAACAGGTTATAGTAAGTCGAGAAAATGACGGAGAAGAAAGCTGAGATATAAGCCGGAGAGAGTCGGTCGAACTGCGGCAGTAACAAGTGGAGGGGATTCATGCGGACGAAGGTTAGTGTTTGTTGTTTAACGTTAGCACGACGGTGTGTTTACGCTGTAAATAACGGACAGTGAACACATAGCAGTAACGGTTTGTGTCAGTGTGGAGAATACAGGGCGCCGCTGAGAGGAAAACTAGTGGCTCTGGTAACGCTGGGAAATGTGCTGGCTGTTGTAACAGTGAGGAAAAGGAGGAGGAGGAGGAAGACAGCTCCAGCTTGTTGACGCTCTGTAAAGTAGACCTGATAGTGTCAACTTTACTAAGTGTAAAAGAAAACACTGCACTGGCTTAACCCTTTAACGTCCATAGGTGAAATATTCCCGCCTTTGTTCTCTGCTCTGGGCTGAAGACAAATCTAAAAGCATAATTTCAGTCCAAACAGCAAAGCTAAAAAGTCTGTTTTTAATCATGAAAAGGTTGAATAATCAAATGATTACCATAAAACTCTCAATTCTTTTTCTATAAATTACTGTTGCATCTCAGAAATGTGGAATATCCTGGGGGGAAGTTCATTTATGTAAATAATTTTATTCAAGGTTAGCTCTTTAATTCAAGGTTACATATTTCAGGCCTTTTTTGTTTTACTGTTCATTAGTGTGCCTTATAACTCATCATAATCAGTTTTTAAACAGTAACAGAGTGATGTATAAAAAAGACTTGAAATATGTTATTTTACATGTAATCAGTATAAAAGATGATGGGTTATCTATTTTCATTATTTCCTAATTTATGGTGGCACACTGGTAAATAACAGTTCATGTATATATTTGTGTGTTTATATATATATATATATATATATATATATATATATATATATATATATATATATATATATAATTATTGCACAGATTCTGAAAAATGTTAAAGAAACTCAACTGGGCTAAAAAGTGAGTTTATGATCACCTAATTGACCATATTTATCGTTTTGGTTTTGTGAGCCCAAATAAAACAGGACATTCCAGTTTGATTGTGAACAACAGTATGAAAAATTATATGTAATCTAGAAAAAATGCAGTTTAGTCATTGGAACATGAATAGAGATGTGTTTGCTTGATACAGTCAGATATGGCAAACTAACAAAAGAAGTTGTGATACTCATTAGAATGGGTAAAAAGTTCCAGATTTTAACAGATTTGCAGTCTTCAGCTCACTTTTTACCACAAAGCATCATTGTGTTTGGTAGACTGTGCATGAAGAAGTCATTTAACATGGTTTGCTTGAAAGGAAATTGATAGCAACGTTATGTTGTGCTGTTGCGGATGCCCTATTGTGGTATTTTTTTTTTTTTTTTTTTTTTTTAGCTTGTGACTTCTTTGGACTGTCCATGAATCAAGTTTTAAATATTCTTATTTTGCCAAAAAAGTCATTTTAAACTAAGCATATCCAGAGTTATGTCAGACAACATATTGAGCGTGAAAGAGATTTAACCTATGTTGCTATGTTAAAATATTTTTAGAAACTTGCCTGGAGGTGAAGTAAGAGAATATGTGACTGTTATCAAGCAGATACCTTTCTCCCAAACCTTTGGCACAGACTGTGTATTAAGGCAGTGTGTGAGCAGATAGATGGTGGATTCGGCAGAGTGATTTATTACATAACACAGAATTGGTAGCTTGAAGAATACAGCAGTGGTATCTGAGTAGAATGTGAAATGAATGAAAGTCATATGATAACAGCTGTTGTTCAATGGAGCCCAGCTAGTGACGTGTTTATAAGAATTAAAATGATGTGCAGCTATGACTTACTATGGAGTGGGAATGAGATCCTAATGCGTGGCCATGACTTAATAATACGTGGGAATGAGATCATGCTAAGATGTGACCACAAACTTTGTTGTTTGCATGCATTTAATTTAATTTAATAATTATTAGGTGTGGCTGGCCACACATTAAGATTTAATTCCCACACCTTAATATAAAGTGACCATGTTTTATTTTTATTTTGATGCCATGTCACCAGTACGGAACTGTACTGTTCTGTGACTTGCATATGTTTTCTTGTGATTTTAACTTGGTTTGTTTTTGTTCCATGCATAAATTCCTTAACAAATTTCTTAGAATGGTGTCGTGAATTGGTAAGTGCTGAAATGTCAGGAGTATTTCCAAAGATTGGCAGGTGCACTCCTGTCTGTGCAGAGTGGATGAGTGGAACGTGAAAGGCACAGGCAGGCCTAGCATGATTAATCTCGGAGAGAGTTTTCCATCAGTAACATAAATGAACAGTTTATGATGTTATGTGAACTTGTACACTTAAATTAACTGTTAAAGGAATTGTTAATCCAGAAATCATATTTGCAAATTTTTCCACTTACACCAGATATAGTCAGTCGGCCAAGATGTGTTTTTTAATCCAATTTTTTATTTTTTTTTTTTAAAGCTGGAGCTGTAAAGCTAACATTGTAACATGAACTCTAGAGCTCAGTAGTCTCTTAAATAGTGCAGTGTACCGAAATAGCAAGATATTTCACCAGAACATATCTTTACCTACACAAGCTGCATGCAAATCTTAAAAAAAGATCTCATGGACTAGTAAATGTGTATTGGGGTAAGGTACAACTACTTTAGACAGCAGCTAGGCTGGTAGAAGACTGGTCTTGGATCAGATTCCTCTGTTTGACAGTGATCATTCATCATCACTAAAACTGATTTAATGTGCTTTCCTGAGATTAATATGGTGAATTTTATTAATTTTTATAGCTCACAAGTTATACTGTCCCAAACCACACTGACCAGTCTATGTGAACTTTATTCAAGAAGTAGAGTGGGATTAGAGAAGTATTGAGGTGTTTTGATGGGAATAATTATTGCTTGAGTAATTACGCTGAAGGTGAATTTGTACTCTACAACCATTACTGCATTTTTAGTTGCTGTTGGCAGAGATCTTTGGTGAATGTATTAGACCTGTCTAAACAAATCTGTATAGCTGATTGCCTGTATTTTTCTAGCTCATTTGCCTTTGCTTGATATAGGAGTTCAGTGTATGTGGAGTTACATTTGTGGCCTTTAGCCAGAGCTTCAGGACAGGTTCAATGAAATGATCACGGATGCGTTTAAGGTTGTAATGCTCCTCTCAGGATGTGTTGGGCCTGTTGTCTTCCTCTCACAACCCGTAGCAAATCAAATCACTTTACGCCCACATCCTCCATGTTCAGTGAGAGAGGAGAGAGCTGCAGCTGTGTGGGATATGCTCACTTTAGAGAGAGAGAGAGAGAGAGAGAGAGAGAGAGCTGTCTCTCCAGCTCCTCCACAAGCATAGAGGTCAGTTCAGCTTGCCTTTTCTTCCTTTTGTGGACTTCATCATGATTGGTCTTGATGTTTTAGTCATTTTGTGTGTTCAAGATTTCAAATGAATTTGGAAAATATATCAAGCTGCCCATTGTGACTAAACTGAAAGAATGCTGCCAGTTTGTGCTGGACAGTGATACTATAAACAAGAACGTGGTCAGAGTAGGGCCAGGGAAGACTGAAATGCCCCTTTTACAGGTGCACTTAATGACCAAGCTGTTGTCTGCCACCATCACTTGCCCAGTATTTCCATTTTGGGTTGAGTTTGATTAATATCGGCAGGTTCCACTTTGGCCTTTGACGCTACTTAATGTTGACTCCGTGGTGATCCCTGACTCTTTTCTTATTGCTCCAAGGCAGGGCAGGGTACCTCACCATCTTTGTCAAACCCAGGACAGGGCACCAATCCGTCACTGGGCGCACACACAGACATTTTAGAGTACCCAGTTCACCTGACCTCCATGTAGGTGACATGGAAACTACCCAGATGGCGATTCAAACTCAAGACCTCTGACCTATGACCTCTGCTGAGAGGCAAACATGCTAACCAGCCAGCCACTATGCCACCAAATATAGAAAACATCCATGACCCCTGAGGCCAACTTTTGACCTTTGACACAGATGTGGAAAAGCAAGTCAGTTTGCATCAACACCAAACTAAGACTGATGAAAGCCTTGGTCTGGCCAGTAGCTACATATAGATGTGAAGCCTGGACACAGAAGAAAGAGGAAGAAAGACATATGAAAACAAGTGCATCAGGATGTTGCTGAAGATCTCATGGATGAAGATGATGACCACTCAGCAAGTATATGAGATAGCCAGAACTGAAAATGACTTACTGATGCATGTTAAATCATGCAAGTTATGTTACTTCAGTCACATGATGAGGCAGCACATGAGAACATTGAAGAAAGTGTGATGATGGGACTTGTGGAGGGAGTCTGAAGATAACACGGATGGAAAACATCATGACTAGATTATTAGGTGCTAGCCTACAAACATCAAGAAACAGGGAGCATTGGAGAGAAGTGACTCGTCTGTGCAGCCTACCATCACAAAGTGATAGCAGCGTGTGACATTCTATGACATTAGCTTGCTCTTCTACATCTGTTCCATATATACTGTACAGCTTTGTCAAAATGTACAGTATATCTTCATCAAAAGATTACATATTACATTCAACACCTCTGGTCAGTGTCCTTGACATTCTTACGTCAAACTTTCAGGAATGTAAAACCTTTCTAAACACCATGACGTGGCAATTTGTAGCATTCCACAATAATTGAGGGTAGCTATACTTTGGACATGGCACATGGTGGTCTTCCTACTTTTTCTTCAGCCTGACAACACAGTCTCGGAATAGGCATGCAAACAGTGTCGACAGACGGCCCACCTGCTTCCTGTTAAGGCAGCGTGTCTGCTAGAAGAGTAAAAACAGACGAGAATAATGTAGGTCCTGCTAGTCCAGACACTGTGCTCTTCTCTGTAGCAGTGAAGAAGTCCAAGTAGACTTTTAAATATTTGCGGATGTCTCAGAGTAACGGTGTTAAACAAACCTTAAGACTTCCAGAGCCACTTTGTGTCTTATATAAACTACAGACCTAAACATATTGCTGGGAGACTATGACCATATTTTAGCATTAATGTATTTAGAATTTGTTCCTACCAGCTTGTGCATAATCATGGTCTTGGCATATTCCACTTGTAAACTCAGTGTCAGGACAAAACTGAGTGCCTGGCAGTTGTTTTGAATAAGGCTAGTTGCTTACTGGCCCACCATTTTTAATCTATTGTAATATTTCTGAGGATGCGTGACCTAATCTATTCCCACTGCGATTCAAAAAATAGTTTCAAGTGCTGTCTCACCCATGATTAATATTCAGCAGAAAAATGTCAGAGGCTATTTTAAAGATTCATAATTTTTCTCACTAACATTTTTAGAGCTCATTGAATGATTGGCCTGGGTGGATAGTTGAGCAGGACTTTTTAGGCAACATTACGGTGGCCCTGAAGTGCAAACCACAACAACATTAACAAAGCGCTATTACAAATCACAAAATGCAAAAAACATTAACGAAGCGCTATTACAA
>BRDA01011510.1:18851-30678 GCA_036984385.1 Crenuchus spilurus | reverse complement strand
TTGTTTTTAGTTTTAAGTGTTGATTTCCACATTTAACTCATCGTCCAATCATGAAGCAATAACTCTACAGCATGTCTAGGAGCACTAGCTTCTTCTTCAGACTCATCCTTCTTTCTTGTTGGTTCTTCTTGGCTCTGCTGCACTTCTGGAGAACCAGTTGATGTTTATTTTTGTAGGCTGCTTTGGGGGAATCCATCCACCCACACACACCCACACACACGTTAAAACCTGGTTGCCAAATTGTTGGGTGGATGTTTTCATTGTGGCATCCTAACTTCTTCGTTTCAGTCTCTTTCTCTCTCTCTCTCTCTCTCTCTCTCTCTCTCTCTCTCTGTCTCTCTTGCCCTTTCTACTAACAACCTGCACTAAAAGCGTCTTTCACAATCTGATCTGGTGCAATGTCTCGACTCTCATTACTAGACTCTGCTGGTATATTTATGGATATATATATATTTTTTTGTTTTTTTGTTTTGAATGGAAGAACTATTTTGGATCTATTCCACCATTAATGACTATTCTTCTTCTTAGAGCTGTTGATATTATTGTCATCTGTATGGTAATTATCCAGGGAGGTGCTCCACAAAACCGGCTAACTTAAGCCCAAAATCTGACCTGTCCAGCGGGGAGAAGACCAGCCATGCGTCCCCGCTGCACATGGGTAAGAGCCTGCTTTGTGGAAGCCCTTCAGATCTTTATTTCTCTGCATGATCTCTGCTTCACAACAGCGAACTCGAGCTTAAATGTAAATGTTTTATTTCCCGAGGATCCTTTGTTTTTCTGACTTTATTTTGTGTTCTGTTTCTTGTCATTTCCGAGACTCAGTTTTGCTTGTTTTGTTTTTTGAGAAACTCTTCACATACAGATGTCTGTAGTGGTTTTGTAGCTCTACCTTTGGCCCTCTCTCTCTCAGATGGCTGTTTGAATGTACTGAATGTATAAGGTGTTTTTTAAAGGCGCCAGTAGGATGGTGTTGTCTATAATACTCTGGTTAACTCAAACGATTTGTTTACTACAGACCAAAACATGCAGCACATGTACATCACTGCTCAAACGTTTGGGGTCACACAGTACATGATGCATACTTTTATTTCAGAAGAACGTTCTCTGTTCTCGTGTTTATTAAACTCTGCAGCTCCTGATCCTCAGTCTGCTCTGGTAGGACAGTGTCAGCAGCTGTTTCTGTGTCTCCCACAAGGTGTTGACATAAGATTATAGACTATAGTAGAGCAGTTTACTCTCCACTAGAAGTGGAGCACATATTTAACACAAAGCATCCTGGGACATTGGAATATGGTGGATATGTGGACTGAGAAGCATTAGAGCTGTAAGACTTATTTCACAGAAACCTTTTTCAGACACACACCAAGTCAAACAGACTAAAATCTCCTATTCTGGAGATGAACAGAGATCATTACACTATTCTACAGTGTTTATTGAGGTTCTTTATGGTCTGAATCTCACTGAAAAAGATGTTCTTCAGAACTAAAATTGTGTGCCATCACAGAAAAAGTTCAGTGTAATGGGTAACCCCAAACTTTTGAACAGTGTTGTACATATACGACATAGCTCTATTGGTTAAACAGAGATGTAATGTTTATATGAAACAGTTCTTTTTGTACAGTATTTTTATCTTATACTGGCTACGTATTTTCAAGGCACAACAGATTCAGAATATTATAATAGAGAATAAATATAAATAAATATATAAATCAAAGTCTATATACATAATGTCTATTACTCAAGCTTCAGTACGGTAGTGTTTTGATAAGTTATGACAGATATATCTTCGTGAGGTCTACAAAAGAATCGAAGCAATCCAGGGGTTGTTAAGTTCGGAGCTCTAGTGCTGATCTTTCACTACTCAAGTTCTAAGACCAGGGCCCGTGTGGGTTGAGTTCCTCATGACTTTGGAGGACTTTTCTCTAGAGAGAGACATGTTTGCCTCGGAACTGAGAGCCTAAACCTGATGCTGGATAAGCACTCAGCGGTCTGGCCTTCCCTCCTGAAGATGTTGGTGGTTGCCATTGAAGAGCCACTTCCATGAAGAGCAGTATGGAGTTGAGAAACAAAAGGTTCTTTATGGAAGCAAATGTGGTTCTATTTCGTTCCATTGTTCCTTTGTAAGAGAGTTCCTGGAGAGTGATTAAGCCTAAGCTTGTTCTTCAGTAACTGGCATCATCCCATTTAGGATCAATTCAGTTCTGTCTGGATTTCCTAAATAATTAACTTCAAGTGGCAAGGCCTAGGCTTAAGCAGAGAACGGTTCTATATCCAGGTGCTTGACTCGGTGGTGGCCTGGAACTGTGATGTGTTGCTTGGGCATTAAAGACTTGCACTCCTCAATCTCTTCCTCAAATGGAAGTTAGCTTTTAGTTTTTCTCTCTGTGGGACTGCAGTGTACAGGATCTTTCACAAACACAACCACCATCTTACTCTCTCTTAGAGCCAAACGCCTCCCTTCCTGCACCGCCTGCAGCAGCACAGTGTACATCTTTAGCTTTGGTCTTACTGGAGGCTCTAGCTAGCATAAGAACATACACAAGTCTTTTATTTCTCATTTTTCTGCAGGTAGCTGGACGTCTGTTGCTGAATGTCGCGTCCTGTGTTGTGAGTGGTCATTGTTGCTGGAATGTACCAAGTTGCTGTGAAGAACAGGGAGGTGAACAAAAAGATGGTTCTGTGAACATTTTGTATAGAATCGTGAGAAGGCGGTGACCCTCTTTGCGTGGTGTTCAGACTGGTGAAGAAAATGTCTGTATTGTAAGAACATTGGAACTGTTTGGTGCTATACAGAACCACTTCCAAAAAGATTCTAAACTAGAACCATATACAATGCATTCTTCATCACTCTGAACTTTGCTATATACTATATAGAACCCTTTTCTATTAAATAATGTTTGAAGGGCATCTTTGTTGACTGCAGTTAAAAGAACAGCAAATATATATATTCATATTTAAACTGAACATTGTCAATCAGCCAAGACATGTTTGCAAGGTTTTATCCATCGTCTATAAAGTGCTTGTGGTTTCATGTGCTCTGAGTAACAGGATTATAGATGATCTGAGACAGTTTAACCAGATGTTAAGGTGGTGTAAATGTATCAATCTCTCTAAGCCACATTTAACAACAAAAAACCCACCCAATGTAGTCACAACCCCGCCCAGTACCACCAAAAGCCCCCCCAATATAGTCAAATTCCTGCCCGAATGTGACAGTAGTTTTATCCTTATTTGAACTTTTGGGAGGTCGGCCTACTCATTACGCTATGTATAGCATCCAGACATCAACGCCAATAACTGGAGACACGTTTGTCTGTAGTCGGAATGTTATCAGGGTATAATCACCATACTAGACTCAGGTGTAAACGAGGTCAGTACATCATGTAGTGTAAGACAAGGTGACCTGAATGTGGTTTCCTGCAACTGTGATGACTTAGACAATGCTAATTGAGTAGATATGCTTCTGTTGTTAACTACATTATTGTAGCTCCAACTTTTTAGCAAATATTGAACAGCAAGTACGTCTTGGCTGGAGGACAATTGATTGAATTTAACTGAAAGAAATCTGATGTGGTTCCCACAGTGTAATTCTTTCCCACTCAGTGTTGGGATTTGGCTGATGGTGGGATTCAAAGGGATTTGTGTTCCCTTTGCACCTACAGCACCTTAGTGGAATCAGAGGGTCTACTTTTCTTAGTTCAGGCCAAAGTTAAGCTGTGCACAACCCTAGATTTGCTGGTTTCTGTCTGTACGACAGTTTTGTTGTTTTTCTTCCCTTGTTTTCTTTTTAAATGTGTATGTGTTCAATTTCAGATGTTGGTTATATGCAAGAATGTATGTTTGTGTGAGGCTCTAGCTGTGTGTACAGTCTGTATAAATTGACAATAAATCCAGGAATAAGCCAATACAAGCTCTTTTTAGTCCCCACTTTAGATAGCATTAGCTTAGCACAGGGGAATATTAATAATATTGCAGAACCACAGTACCGTGTTTATACCTGAATCACAGCTGTGTCAGTAGTCAGTTCTCGACTGAGAATGCTTTTTAAGACAGGATCTAGATAAATACAGATGGAACAAGTCAAGAGGTTGTAAGACACCAGAACAGTTGCAAAATCAATTTAGTCTTTCAGTACCTCTTCCATAACTGAGGCTAAGGATGTTCTCCACATGACCATGATTTCCAGGACTGTTTGAAACTTTATCCCTTTTGGGACACATTCCAAATCTCGAAACCCATGTAAACTCTTCGCAGGGGTGAGTGGGTTTTTCGAGTTTCACATTTTGCCATTTGGTCACTTGAACACTCCTGGAAAGCACTGTGACTTATGGGAACATGCCCTTAGCTTAGCTTATATTTTAGCATTAGCATGTGTTCTCAGGGTAGGAACACCAATGGGGTTTCAGGACGTGAAACAGAGGTGCATGCCTGCCCCCCTCTTCACCGCCCCTAAACCTGACTACCTCACTCATGAATAGAAGCAACATTTATGATTCTGAGTCTATTGCAGTGCCTTGAACTACACAGGCTGTTTGGCAGTCGTTCGTTCCCCCTTGCTTTCCCCTCCTTCGTAACGCATTGCATAGACCTGCACAGTAAGGGCTCCCTTTTACCCTTCAGGTATCCTCTCACACTGCGGCCCAGTCTTGCTTCCTAGTTCCAAGCCTCAGACCTTCCTTTCAGACCCAGCTAATAAATGTACAGCAACTTGTCTGTAAAGTCTGAAAGAAAGGTCTTGTTGGAAGGGCCCAGGGGCTGGAGGAGGAATTGGACCACGCTTATAATAATTTTTTAAAATCCAACCACTGCAGTAGGCTTGTTACCGCTGTATTGATGGCAACACCAAGACTGTTTAAAGGAGAGAAGGTGGTAATCATCTGGAGGTGTTTAAATCTTGTTTCAGAAGCATAAATCTGGACGTCTTTTATGCTCCTGTGTGCTCAACCTCCTCCTGTTGTCTCACTGTAATTTCAGTGTCTCTAATAAAGTCCTCTCAGTTCCTCTCACGTGGTCTGTCTGTTCCTTTTCACTTCGAGACCAGTGAATCTAAGCTACCAAATCAGTTTCCTCTGCACAGTTGTATTTGTGGAGACATGGGGATATTGGAGAAGTTGCCAAGATGTTAACATGTAAAATTTAAGGTATATGATTTAAGGTGCTGTTAATTTGTTGAGGATTTTTTGTATTTTAAGTATTTGTTAGTGTTTGGTTTGGGAAATGCTCAAAATTAGAGCTAGATTGTCCATCCAATAAAAGTTTTTTGCCACTTTTCATGAGGGTGGGTCATTCCTAGGTTCCTTCTACATTTACATTCGGAACATTCATGTTCAAACCGCGACCCTGATAAGGATTAAACAGGTGTGATTTTGGATGGATGGATATTCGTGTTCATGTCTGAAATGGAGATCGATTTGATGTATTAAGATACATATGAAGCAACTACTAATGCTATATATATTTAAACTCTGTTGTTATACAGGGATTTAATTTCTAGCCAAATTTACAGGAACATTTCACTGCTTTTAATAATGTGCATCAAAATGACAGTCTTGAATCCTGCAAAGATCTCTGTTTATACACAACCTTATTCCAGTAGCAATAAGTACAGTTTGGTACAAAATCTCCCCAGTTCACCATCTGGAGTCCAGTAAACAGTTTTAATATGAAGATCTCTCAGGAAGTCTAGTAGCTCTGATGTAGCATCAAGTTTCAGTGAGCCACAGCTCACTCAACCCATAAAAACTGTACATTGGTCCAGCTTTGGAGTGACAGTTTAATCACTCCTGGATGCCCATCAAATATTTTATGTCACATGGCTACACGCATCTAAAATGTCAAAGTATACATGCTGTGCTCAGAACCTGCAATTAAGGTACAAACATAAAATTTAGATCTTTGATGATGGCATTTCACAGCTAATTGTCTATTTAGTGGAAATGTCTTCATTTTCACAGCCATGGATTTGGTAAGCACCTAACTACACATTAGCTAACATATGATGACATTTAATACAACTGCATATAGCAACAGCACATGAGACTACAAGGGCAAGAGGCATCAGCTTTGACTCATTAGGTAGCTAGGATTTTGCTGAACAGATGAAACCAAGCCCGTGCATTAAAGCCATTTTCTTTTATTAATACTTTAGAAACTCATTAAGAATTAGACACAAATAGTTATGTACAGCACCGAACATTGAATGGATCAGGAGAATTAGCAGTGGAAGAGGGTCACTCTCTCGTTTTGAAAAGGCCGGTAAAGTATGTGCCAGAACAAGAGTATACAAATATTACAAAAGTCAAGGGATCAAACCAGATCCATCTTGTTCACACGCAGTCAATTTTACCAAATCGCAGTAAAATTAGGTTAAAGCCAACATTTTCAAACACACTCGTTTAAAGTTTGCCAAAGCCACAGAAGATTCATGCAGTAATATTGCCAAGCAAAGCTTTCACACAGCCAGCAAAGCATACGGGAGATAAATCCAGTGCATTTCTTTGGAATGAAAATACTGATACGCAACAAAAAGCAGCTTTTCAAAAACTTCTCCACGTCCCATGAACCTCTTCAACTCGCAACTGAGAGCAGTGCATGATGGGAAGTGTGGTCCAAAAGTGATTTGGTTTTGCTTTCAGTAATGGCACAGTGAGCAGTATGACCATAACGAGGAGAGTTTAGGCTGATCTCTTGGAGCAAATGGACTCCACTTTGGGACAGAAAATGGGAATAAATACTCTCTCCATATCTCCGGTCTTCAAAACACACAAGTCTGGAAATCAAACGGCGATAATACAGCGGTCACTGCACTGCAGCAAAGAATTAGGTAGCAGTCTACAGATCATTTGGGCTGTCAGATAAAGGTCACTCTACAGCAGTTGTGATGATCCTGAAGTCTAAAACACTGATGGGGAACAGGGTACTGATGCTGGTCATCACAAAGCACATCACTCGTTTGGCTCTGGGAGGCGATTTCACATCGCAAGATATGCTGGACGAGCCCAAAGTTGCTCAATAAGAAAGTAGGAGAAGCCCACTAGCCAGGCTTGACTTCATGGCTGAGGAGCTGCTCATAAGTCATAGTCCACCAAACTTCAATGCTTCAGGCTCATCTACAGTACAGTTTCTTCCAGATTTACAGTAACATCATGGCTCCTTTGGGTCAGCTACCAAACTAGCTACTGGACAAAAACAAACAAACAAAAAAACACATCAAATAGAAGTGATTCTTCGCATTACAAAAGCGCCTCCATTTGTGGAAAAGACAGCACTTACAAATACTTCTGAACATATTACAACACAGTGAAGCAACTTTGCTGGAAAAATAAAGTCCATGAGCTGAGTACTGGATATGCGGGCTCACTTTCAGTGCAAAAATACAGATTCTGATGCAACCAATGTCTGATGAAACCAACATGAGCAAAAGTGGAATGCGTCTTTGCCCGAAACATAAAAAAAAGGAAACAATATAAAAATAAAATAAAATACACTTCAAAAGACAGTACAGAGATGCCCAGCCTAGGTCTGCAGTCGGCTGTGCAAAAATACTGGTCAGAAGGAAAGGAAGGTTTTACTCTCACCATTAGAAACACATGAGCTGCGCAGGACGTCTGCAGCCGTGATGCAACACAGTTAAGCCGGGTTTACAACGAGCACTTTCAGTCTTATTAGACTGGAGAAGTCTGAGGATGGCAGTGAAATCTTAGCAGAATTCTGTCAGATTGTACCAAAGTCATACTGCGCCATATTCTCAAACCACAGACCTGTGATGTTCAGCGAATGTCATCACCGAGCTCCAGACTCCAGCAGACGTTCATGTAGAACCTGCTGATATGCTTTATTTTAGACTTTCCAACAGGAATGTGTTAGAATGTCATTCAGCAGCATTAGGATGATGTCTACTCATCCACAAAGCATCCTGCTGAGTCCCCGGCGGTTTGTGACATTCAGGCTGAAACCTTCATGCGTCCCAGGTTCGGTTTGAAACTGCAGCTGGACACATTAGACTATGACGGGCTGCCCGTCTGGATAATTTAAGGGAAATGGTACCGTGATACTGTGGTGGTGAGTTGGTTTGCGAGTGTGCCATGTTTACGTTGGACTTGAGTCTAAAGGCTGAAGATAAAAACTGCCGTGTTTGAGGGGTTCAACACTAAACGAGCCCACACGTACTGTGCTTATGAGAGCTGATACAAAACACAGTGATATTTAACGTTCATGGTGCGTACAGTACGGAAAGCTTATTCTGTAAAGTCATTTAAGGTCATAACTCCCACACTTCCTTTACATTTATCACTACTGTATTCATAGTTGATCTGAGAGTCTTGTCCTTCACGCACATCCTACATTGGTGGCTTGTAGCAGAGTCTTATGGTCTTCACACAAATGTTCAGATGCAGCCAGAACTCAAAAGTCTTGCGTCTTCGGTCGTAGAGGCACTAAATCAGTCGCCGTCACATTGCGCGTTCCTCAGCCATCTTAACTTGCGTTTATGATGTGCATCAGCAAAATCCGGCTGATTATTGCACAGTGTAAACCCGGCTTTACACACAAACACAGAGAAGT
This sequence comes from Crenuchus spilurus, assembly GCA_036984385.1. NCBI lineage: Eukaryota > Metazoa > Chordata > Actinopteri > Characiformes > Crenuchidae > Crenuchus > Crenuchus spilurus. The sequence goes on along the minus strand of BRDA01011510.1, from coordinate 22,116 downwards.
GCTCTCCCTCTGGTTAGTAAACAATACACGCTCGTTTTCCGTAAACTTCAGTAGCTGATGTTAGCGCCCCTGATGTTAATGAACTGCACAAAAGTTGTGAAAAGGAGACCATCAGACAACAAAAACACTTTTTCCCAGCAAAGCTGCAGGACGACGGCAGCACGCATGTCTGCAATAATGTGTGTTTGGCTGAAAGGTGAAGGTTCAGGCGACTCTGATTTCGTCGCTGGACGAGCTTCGGTAGAGGTATTTCCAGATGGCGTAATAATGCACAGCGGCCGCCATGGCGACAAACACATGCCAGATAGCGTGAGCGAATGGGATGACGCCGTCGGATTTGAAGAAGACCACGCCCAGGCAGTAGATAAATCCCCCAAAGGCCAACTCATACAGACCGTCTGTATTATTCTGGAGAAAATAAAAGAGAAACAAAATGAATAGTTTTATTTATTTACGCACCTCAGCCACAAGAGGGCACCAGAGACTGCAGCACCAACCCCCACACTCACCTCCTTACTGGACTAGTGTCACAATCCCAGAAATCACTGAGTAACTGGGCCGTCAAGTAATAAATGTTATATAGAGCACTTTGCATATGTAAAATGCGGCTCAATGGGCTTCAGATCATAAGATAAACAAACTGAAAAACTGAACAAAAGAACATTTAAAAAAAACAACAGGAAGAACAAAGTGCTGATAAATAAATCTATAATATAGTTTCAGAACAAAGGTTATATATCCTAAAATGTAACTATAAAAGAAAAACTAATAATGTAAATTAAATTTTAATGCAAGTTAATGTACTCAATGACTTCGCTCATATTTACATAAAAACAACATCTATGAAAAATTTCAATCAGGTTTTAGGCCACATCATAGTACTGAGACGGCTTTAGTTAAGATAACAAATGACCTCCTTCTCGCCTCTGATCAAGGCTGTGTATCTATACTGGTGCTGCTTGACCTTAGTGCAGCCTTTGACACGATTGACCATACTATTCTAATAGAAAGACTAAATAACATGGTTGGAATTACAGGAACAGACCTTTCATGGTTTAAGTCTTACCTTACAGACCGATACCAGTTTGTTAAAGTGAACAATATCTCCTCTAATCATACAAAAATGAAATTTGGAATTCAACAAGGCTCCATTTTAGGACCTCTATTATTCATACTATATATGCTGCCACTGGGCAGAGTTATTAGCAGACATTACCTTCCATAGTTACGCTGATGACACACAGCTATACATATCAGCTAAACCAAACGATAAACTAAAATTAAAGAAAATGGAGGACTGTGTAAAAGATGTGAAGCACTGGATGACAAACAATTTCCTTTTACTAAACAGTGACAAAACAGAGGTCCTCCTCCTACGTCCAAAATCAGCTTTAAATAAGGTCTCTGACTTGATGCTAAATTTTGCTGACTCCCCTGCTCATCAGCTAAAAATCTGGGTGTCAATCTCATACGATTCTCATACATCTCTGCGATGCTGCGCCAACAGGTTTGAGGTTTGAGGATGGCAGTATGGATGGATGTTGTTGCCCGCTGACGTTCTAATGTCTGTGTTCTTTCTGGTTTCCTTCCTTCTCCTACTAGCAGTGATCAGACTAAAGCTTTCAGGCCATTACACTTTTATTTTGACCCCATACAGATGTAATTATCACTATTATTAATATCATTACTGTTTTACACTATAACTCAGTGTCAGACTTAACTGATGATGTAAATCTCTATCAGTAGTCTGATCAGAGGAGGATGGATCCCTTTTGGTTCCTCCCAAGGTTTCTTCATAAACATAAACAAACATACCGTCTTATTTTATATTCATTAAAGTGACATATTTCAAGCCTTTTTCGTTGACTTGTTGACAAAGTCTGAAGAGTAATTTAAAGAAAGTGAGCTATGAGTCAATCTGATCAACATTAAAACAGAAAAGGCTGGAAATGTCTTACTTTGTGTGTAATGTAATGAATAAATGATGGAAAGAACCAGAATTTGAAGAATGAACCTGTTAAAAAATGGTCACGGTGTTATAAACCAGCAGAGTTTATATGGTTGTTTATATTTTGTATCACACACTATGTGCACTCGTCATTGTTACCAGCATAACCAAATGAAATAATAATCTGGATTAGCTTGAACTTGCTCCATACTTCTGTCTGTCCACTTTTAAAGGCAACAGTATGTCATACAGTAACAGAAACCACATCCGCGAGGTCACAGGAGATTACTCACAGGGTCCAGATGGCTTCTTAGAGATACACCAGCTCACTTTTCTATATAACATCATACCACACTGTGTCAGAAAGCACCCAAACACGTACGCCTGGTCTGAGGCACCTCTGTGATGACGTAGAGCTGTAGTTCATGACTGCTGAGGTTACAGGCTTCCGGTCCTGCTTAGCTACATCATTATTTATATATATAATCTCATTCACAGAGGAAGCTCTGAACTGAGCAGTGGTGAGAGAAGCTTCTGTACGATTATCACAACAGTTCACTACTTTCCTCTACTTAGTCATTCACACTCAATACCTACCATTGAGGTCACCACCAGTGCCGGGGAGAAGCCCATAGTCAAGTAGAAGGCCAGCTCGACAAGCTTATACCTGCAACAGCACAACACAGAGCATCACACTGAGAGCTGAGTGCAGGGACACAAGTCACGTTTACAGTCATGACATCCACACAGACGTACAGGTGAGTGTGTTGTAGAAGAAAGTAAACAGATGGGTCACAGTACAGGATGTGAAGGGTCAGACGTACTTCTCATGGTAGTTGAAAACGTATATTGTTCCTGCAGCAGCCATGAGCCAGACAAACCAGCGCATATGAGAAGCAAGAGGTCCCAGCTCCCTCAGGTTTAACCTACACACACATACACACACACACACACACACACTTTGAAACCTGAGCATCTCACAGTCAGTCACTTTGTACATGAATCTGTACTCGTGTTAGTTTGTGAGAGTGACGTTTATAAGAACGACTCTTATATAAATGATATTTGAAAAGAGGGAGAAATAATTAGGGATGCACTGAACCGAAACTGAACAAAATGAAACATTTGGCACATCTATAAACCATTATAAAATGTGTCACTAAAATAAGTCTTGTAGTTAGTCAGGACTGAATGTCTGTAGTTTAAAAAGCTGGTGTGACATCATTAGGTTTAATAACGAGTTTAATTGATTATATTTGTATATAAAACAAAGACAATAATATATGAATATGTATGAAGATGTAGGGATTAATAAAG
>BRDA01011508.1:61362-72088 GCA_036984385.1 Crenuchus spilurus | reverse complement strand
CTCATTCAAAACATCGAGAAAAATCATGTAAGTGTTCATACAGCTGCTGTCAGAAGAGATAAGATCTGTCATTTAAAGCAGTTCAGTGTCATTTTTGACCAAAGTCACAAGATGTAAAAATCGGAAGACATTTCTGAATATTGTGACAAGCAAAAGCAATAATGTTTAAGACTTTGATGCATAAAATACTACCAGTCAATACACAGTGACAGCCATCGTCTGAGCCATCATGCTTCTTACAATTCCTCATAATTCTCATTTTAACTCTCTCACTCTACTCATTCTCTCTCTGTCTCTCACACTGTTCATTCTATCACTCTCTCACATCCTATTCTGTGTGTGTGTGTCTGTCCTGTTCTCTCACACATAACCTATTCATTCTCTTTTTGTCTCCCTCTCATATCCTATTCATTCACTGTTTCTCTCACACTATTTATTATTTCTCTTTATCGCTCTTCCTCTAACTGAATTCTCTTTCTTTGACAATATTCATTTTCTTTTTTCTCTACCTGTACACCCTCTTTATTGTCTTTCTCTCGCATACACTTTTATTTCACTCACTTTTTCTCTTTCTCTCACACATTGCTCTCTATTGCTTCTCTCACACTATTAATGTCCTCTCCTCTCTCTTTCTCTCTCTGTCTGTCTCTCTCTTTCTCTCTCTCTCTTTCTCTGTCTGTCTCTCTCTTTCTCTCTCTTTCTCTTTCTCTCTCTTTCTCTCTCTCTCTCTCTCTTTCTCTCTCTCTCTCTCTCTATCTCTCTCTCTTTCTCTCTCTTTCTCTCTCTGTCTGTCTCTCTCTCTCTCGCTCTCTCTCTCCTTCTCTTTCTCTCTCTCTCTCTCTCTCTCTCTCTCTCTCTCTCTCTCTCTCTCTCTGTCTTTCTGTCTCTCTCTATGTAGCCCACCTCTCCTCAGATTTGTGAGTTTTTGACGATGATGGCTGTGTGTCACACAGTCGTTCCTGAACGAGAAGGAGATCAGATCATTTATCAAGCCTCTTCCCCAGGTATGAGCAGCCAATCACAGCACTCCTCCCTGAAAACATCACAATTTACCAAAGTTAGCTTTTATTGTAGCTTCACTTTTATATTAAATTATATAACTGTATCACTTCCTTTAGAATAATCTACATTTCTTAACTTTCCAGTTAAAGTATGTCTTCAGCTTTGAAACCTGTGGAGTTTTGCTATGATATTACAATCAATTTATACATGTACTGTATCTAAAAATACAACTTTACAGCCTTGAACAAAGTGATTCCAATTATCAGACATTAGTGATCTAAAGCAGGGCTGCTGATGTTTGCTGGTGTTTGTGTGTTTTTCTCTTCTCTTCAGATGAGGGCGCGTTAGTAAAAGGAGCCAAAAGTCTGGGCTTTGAGTTCACAGCCAGAACTCCACATTCAGTCATCATTGATGCGGTCAGTGTGTTCTCGCGTCCTCTCTAATGTTTGTGTCACTCAGTGAGAGGGATCATTGTTATCAAGATGATGTACCTGTTGTATATTGATAACTCAACTCTGGTGACTGTTTTGTGTGTGTGTGTGCTTGTGTGTGTGTTTTTTTTTATGCAGCGTGGAAAGGAGATGACTTATGAGCTGCTAAATGTTCTTGAATTTTCCAGGTAATAATATAACTATAACTTACATGCATGAGCCAAAACATTAAGACCACATAAATATTCATGAGCCAAAACATTAAGACCACACTCACAGTGTGAGATATATTCAGCTTTAAGAGAACAGTCAGTTCTCATAGTCAACATGTTGGATGTGGATGAAAAGGGCATGTGAACACTCAAGTGACTTTGGCAAGTTATGGTCAGACAACTGGATTGTAGAATCTCTTTAGAAGTTTTAAAGTTTGTGAGGTGCTCCCTGGCAGCGGTGATCAGTACCTACCAGCAGAGGCCTCCTGTTTTCCCAGATCTCAATCTGACTGAGCATCTGTGGGGTGTGTATGGCTCCTTCTCACATCCTACAGGACTTACTCAGTCTTCTACTAATTCCTTGCTGTCAGATATTATAAGACACTTTCAGAGTTGTTGTAGAGTGCATAATTCAGAAGCGTCAGAACTGTTGTGGCAGGCTGGGGAGCACCAACAGCATATTATTCATATTAAGATTTTATTCTTAAAGTTTTGTAACTTTACCTTTCTTGTAGTTTTTAAACTTAAAACTGTAAGTAAAATTGGTTGAACTTATTATTTAAAGTTTAATAGATCCAGTATTTTGTTGACTTTAATTGATTATTTAATGGATTATGTAATATCAACATAACCAAATGACATTAATGCTTTTTAGATATTTTACAGCACCAAAATGACAAGAAACATCTACAGTTATTGACTAGTTTAAGACTGTTGGTCTTGTGTAGGACTGCTGGTCACAGTTCAACAAATGTGGCTAGTGCAATAAACAGGGCTGTTATCCCACTTATACCCTGGTTGCCACACATTCTGGTATTTTTGTGTGTTTATGTATACAAAGAAAACTAAAAAAAAAAAAAAAAAAAAAAAAAAAAAAAAAAAAAAAAAAAAAACTAAGACTATCTAAAATTTACAACATTATCCATTTTTTACATTTTGTAATTAGGCTGTTGTAATAGACTGCTCTATTGCATGTTATCAATCAGTAGATATTTACTATAATGTCTATGTTTATCATAATTCAAGTTTTCAGACCATTGGTCTAGAATGGTGATTAAACTTTTTACTGGATCTACTTCAGAGATGTAATGTTACACAAAATGAATAGACACCTGCCAGCCAAACAGAAACTAGTATTTCTCATCCTCAGGTATAAATTCAGTTAACTTGTTATTCAAATTTTATTATTAATTATCTGAATATTAAAATGTTATATAGTTACTTACTTTTTAAGTTAAATACCAAATATTTAGTGTTCTCACTTTTGTCTAGCAACCGGAAGCGCATGTCAGTGGTGGTCCGAACGCCCACAGGAAAACTGCGGCTGTACTGTAAAGGAGCGGTAGGTTCTCTAAAGCACACATGCAAACATCTGATGTATGGTCAGGCTTGATTTATTTATTTATTTTTAATAATTGTGTTTCTAAGTTTTTGCCCATTTTTATCCCCTTCCCAGTGTAGTAGTAGCCAGTTAGCTCATCCCCTCTGTTAGGACTCTCCCCATCACTTTTGCAATGTCTCTGACTCTAGGAGGGTGAAGACAAGCACAAGCCTCCTCTGTTGCGTGTGATGTGGTCATTGCCTCTTTTCGAACTACTGCTGATACACTGATCACTGGGGAACCAATGTGCTCGGAGGAAAGTGCAGGATTCCCATCTGTGAATGGACCAATCAGTAGACACCTGAGCCAGCGGACATTGCAATGCGAGAGTGGTGGGGAGAGAGAGCGCCATCTACCCACCCAGAGAGAGCACTGCATTTTTTTTGCTATCTTGGGCCCTGGCTGTTTATGGTAAAATTCGAACTTGCGATCCTCTGGTCATAGTGTCAGCGTCTTAGCCTGCTGAGCCACTCAGGGCCCAGACTTCATTTTTTTTAAAGCTTCATTTAGACAAATTTTATCATATTTGATCATATTTTGATACATTGCCACAGGGCAGCCAACGCGCTTGGAGGAAAGCACTGGATGCCCAGTTCTGATGGTTCACCGGGCAGACGTCTAAGCCAACTGACATTACTTAGCAGTGCTGGAAAGAGAGTGCCATCCTATCCGCCCAGAGAGAGCACTCTCAAGTTTGCTTTCTCGGGCCCCGGCTGCCGATGGCAAGCAGCATGACCTGGGATTCGAACTCGCAAACCTCTGATCATAGTAACAGCGCCTTAGTCCGCTGAGCCACTTGGGGCAGATGTTTTTTAACAATACTGACTCACCCTTAAAGGAATGGTTCAACCAGAAATCATACTTACATATTTTTCCACTCAGAAGTAGTCAATCAGCCAGGGCATGTTTGGAGTTCAGATTTTACTTCTTGGGTAAAAAACTGGGTTGTTGGTTAATTGTGGGTAATCAGTTGGGATGCCTCAGTTTATGCTAATTTCACAGCACATTCAGACACAGCTATGGGGCATGGTGATGATGTCATGCATGTGTTACAGGATAATGTGATTTTTGAGCGGTTGACTGAAGCGTCCCAGTATAAAGACCTAACCATAGCCCACCTGGAACAGTTTGCTACTGAAGGTGAGCAGATTTGCACAAATTAAGTATGTATTCACTCTTTCTCTGCATTTTTAACCTCTTGAAATTTCAATCTTTCACAAAAGCACATAATCCCTTTTTGCACGTTCTGACTAGCTGCAATTTCAGCACTGTAACTGCTCTGGCACCATGTTTAAACCTGCCAAAAATATATTAAAAACCAGAGTGACCTAGCAGGCCATGTATATTGGTTTCACAGCAGTTACTGGTAGTGTTAAGATTAACAATTGAAAAACAAACAGAGAACTACCCTCTAGTGTAAAGCATGACATTTCCAAACTTTTGCAACTTGTGACCCACAAAACCAACACAAGGTTCTACAAACCAAAAGAACATTTAAGCAGACAGATCATTTAAAAAATGTATACAAATCTGCTTCATTGAACTGTGCTTCAAAGCATAATAATGACTCATAATAAATATATAGTAGCATCTGAAAATGTCTGTTTATAACCATTTAGCCTTGAAAAATGAAATTCAAACAACAGAGAAAGAAAAAGTAACTCACTAGTTGGCTTGACAGCTACATATGTTATACATTTAACCAATGCACAAGCTCAGCCTAAATAGGTTTTTACAAATAATTATCGCAACAACTTTGTCACATTGAAAGAAAGTTTTGGTTAAATGTTTATATATTTTAAGAACGTGACCAATGGCCTACTAGCATTATCACTACAGCCCACTGGGGTGCCACAGCCCCCAGGTTGAAAAGCTCTAGTTAACTGTTGGTCTCTGTTGTGTGTGCATCCATGTGTTTATATGTAAATGTGTTGTGTGTTTGCAGGCTTGCGGACTCTGTGCTTTGCATATGTGGATCTGGAGGAAAGCATGTATCAGGAATGGCTAATGAAGTACAACAGTGTCAGTACCATTCTGAAAGACCGAGCTCAGAAACTGGAGGAATGCTATGAGCTGCTGGAGAAGGTATCAATGAACTGGCTAATTGAAGAATGTAAATTAACTAAATTAATTATTCAAATATATTTTTGTTAAAACCAGTGAGTGGTTCATGTTCATGTTAAAAGTGCTTTATAATGTTCTGTAGTGCTTGAATTGACAGATCACTATAGGTGCACTATAGGAAGTGTAGGGGGAGACAAACTCACTTATTGCACAAAAAACTCTCAGGCAAAGGCATAATGGTTCACATTATGGATTAATGGAATAAAGGCATCCATTATTTTATGCAAATAAGTAAGTAAGCTGACTGTCTAAAAATTTCACAGACAACAATAATCAAAACATAAATTCTGTTCAACTTTAGTATTAGAAATAATGTCAATTAAAATTTAATTAAACTTACTTTTTGTACTTACTTTAAAAGTTAAAACAAATTGTTAATTTATTACCCAGAAATGAGAAAACAATAAAAAGCACACTCAAGAGGAGCATCAGTGTGTCCAGCAGTGGGCGATGTTGGGTCATATATCTGTGGGCTGCTGTAAGAGTGTGTATGTGTGTATATTCAGAATAGTGATGGGAGTTTTCTGTCATACAGTACTGTGTAGATGTTTTAGCATACCCTGAGGAAAATATGTTTTAAAAAGCTATATATCTGGGCAGAAATTGTTCTCATCCAATACCTTGTGTGTTTCATCAATAATTCATTATAACTTAATTATGGAAACATTTACCAATCCATATGATGTCTCAGCATCATGAGGAGAACATCATCAAACCAAACTAGCTCAGTGTATCAACTTCTTTTTAGATTTTTTGTTGTTGTTGTTTATTATTTATGTTTATTTGTATTTATTTTAATGATAGTGTTTTTACAAATGCAAACATATGTATTTAAGTTTAAATAGTTATTAATAGTTAACATATATATGTAAAGAGAGAGAGAGAGTGTGTTCAGGCTCTTTCCCAGATGAGCTGGATTGGGGGGGGTTGGGAAAGAGGGGGCAGACCACAGCGGGGATAATTACCTACACCAGTCTGCCAAGAGCCTCATAAAACTAGAGTCAACAACACCACCATGTTGCCAACACACACACACACACACACACACACACACATATACACAAGACAGTATGGCATACAGCAGCAAAAATATGGAAATATCACTGTCTCAAACCCATAAATCAATGTACTGTATTATTTTGTATTCTTGAACACTTTTTTATGAGCAACAGATGATAAATGGATCAATAGAAATGGGCCAAATTGTACAAAACAGTAATCAAAAATCTTGTTCCATTGATAAGCATTTCTTTCCTTCTAAAAGGTCACTGTTTCAGTGAGAGCAGGTTTACTTATTACAGCAATAATATATTCTGTCTGTCTCTCTCAGGACCTGCTGTTGCTTGGGGCAACAGCTATAGAGGACCGTTTGCAGTCGGGCGTCCCGGAGACCATCTCCACTCTTATGAGGGCGGATATCAAGATATGGGTTCTGACTGGAGATAAGCAAGAGACCGCCATCAACATTGGTGTGTGTGTGTGTGTGTGTGTGTGTGTGAGAGAGAGAGAGAGAGAGAGAGAGAGAGAGAGAGAGAGAGAGAGATTATATTCAAATGTTTTCAGGGCAAAAACCAAAGCCAGAAAAATCTTATTAAAGGGTATATTGGGAAGAAAAACAAATTTGAATCTAGCCTGCACAAAACTTATGGTCATTTAATATTGCATGCTCTTCTTTCCCGCTGCGTTAAATTCAGCAAATAAATATGCTTCTGTGATATTTTTATGGATCAAATTTTTACAAAATGTCTATATTTACATATATTACATAGGGTGTATTGTGTGTGCATATATAAACTGTATGACTAATACACACACACACAGACTTGGCCAGTAATGCAAATGCATCTTAGAAAGACAGCTTAGAGAAGTTAAGGTTCAAAGAAAGAACTGTGTGTGTGTGTGTGTGTGTGTGTGTGCGTGTGTGTGTGTGTGTGTGTGTGTGTGTGTGTGTGTGTACTCATAATTACTGTCTCTTTCTCTTTTAGGTTATTCCTGCAGGCTGGTGACACATGGCATGTCCCTGATCATTGTCAATGAAGACTCTCTGGATGTGAGTATACGTGTGTGTGTCTGTGTGTCTGTGTGTGCCTGTGTCTGTGTTTTAGGGTGTGGAGAGGTGGGTGTGTTTCTTTGTTTCTTTGTACAGGTGAAGGTAATTAAGGTGTCTGGTATCATCAGTGAGGAACGTGATGAAAGAGATGGATCATACAAATGCACACACACACACACACACACACACACACATGTATATACATGCTTATATATATTATACAGCACATTTTCACAGTGATTATATTAGTATATTACAAAGATTTGTGGCAGTAAACTAATTGAAGTCAGTTAATTACAGTCATGTGACAGAAAGTTAACAATAAATATACACACATAATTTGTTTTCATTGGCCTCAGAGACAGATAGTCTGCAAACAGTAGCTTGAGTGCTTTGAAGTCTCAGGCTGTAGTCTGTCTGACTGCAAAAGAGCAGTGCCACCTAGACACACACACACACACACACACAGTCAGAGAATAAATCACTGCATAAACATAATTTAATTTTGCCACATATTTCTATTGAGTGAAACAGAGTGGAGTCTGTATGTAGCTTATATTATCACAGCATAAAATGCAATTTAAATTAACCCTTAAAATGTGATGTTAAAACGTAGCTATTTCTGTCTTTTAATCTACTGTTCCGCTTCTGGTTCCTTGCCTATTCCTCTGTTTGAACAGTAATAAGTAACTAGTCTGAAATGCTCTTTGTATGAGCTCATTACAATCTCGCTGGAAAAAATGCATTGTGTTCAGTAATAAAGGGATCCTGATTTATCTTTTACACAGTGATATAAAACATGGTTACTCACAGAAATCTCTGATTCTACACATGTGTCTGTCACTCTGACCAACAGGAATGTAAGTGTGCCTCTGAAGGAAGATTTACATGAGTTAAAGGGCCCAAGTCACTGAATAGATCACTGGAGAAATGTTATTGTTGACATATGAAATTGAGTGGATTATGTTCCTTTTTTTGAGCAGAGCAACAGCATTCATATATGTTCTGTAGCTTTCTGTCTGTTTATGATATGCATTGGGGATTGTTATATTGATGGTTCCTGAATGAGTGAATAATGTTCTGTGTATGCTGTGGAATGGTAAGTAGTTTAGACACAAATCAGATTTACTATATTCACTGTGTATATAATAACCATATAGATGCATCAAAAAAATAGAATATCATTGAAATGTTTATTTATTTCAGTAACTCAATTCAAAAAGTGAAACTCATATATATAGATTTGTCTGCAGTGTTGGGTCTGGTGTCTCTCATCTTCCTCTTTAGACAGTAGCTCATAGATTCTCTGTGGGGTTTAGGTCAGGTGAATTTTCTGGCTGTTCAAGCACAGTGATACTGTAGTTAAACTTAATATAACAGTGGACCAACACCAGCAGATGACATGGCTCCCCAAACCATCACTGACTATGGAAATTTCACACTAGACCTCAACCAGCTTGGATTGTGTGTCTCTCCACTCTTCCTCAGACCTTGATTTCCAAATGAAATGCAAAATTTACTTTCAGTGATGGTTAGCAACATTAGCCTTGTAGCTTAGGTATACAAGTACAAGCTTAAAGAAACAAACTTCACACCAAAATGTAAACAGTTTCCCTCTTTCCTTCATTATAGTCAATTAGATAAGACTTTTTTGGCCTCTGAAGTTTCTTTCTCTAGTTTTGATAACAATTAATGGAAGCTAATGTGCACAAATTAGCATGGCGCTAACTGCTTAAATAATCACACACTTGCTTCACAATTGCTAAAGTGAGGTACAAAATAGAGCCTGGCTTACAATACAGGATATTGGGGACAATTTTGCATACAATTTGCTCCTCCTGACAACTGCAAAGGGCATCCTGATTTCAGGGTGATTGTAAATGATTGTCTTCCCAGATTATCCTTTAGAGTCAGGTGTATATAAATCTATCTTTACTCCCAGTCTTCTCCCTGTGCAATCATGGCTGCATCCAGTTGTGAATCATAAATATAACATTTTCACTATTTATAACAAAGTCTCCTGTAGTGTGCGGTGGGTTTAGATTCTCTGGTGACCATCAACCAGTGAGAGCTGAGCTAAAAAGAATGTGTCGGTGTATACAGGAGAAGTTAACACAGCAGCTAAATGGCGAGTGATGTGATCTTGTGGAGTTGTGTCAACAGCATGAGTGAGTTTATAATGTGTGGTGTTATGGTTTCACCCTTTTTCATGGCTTTTTTTAGCAGAAGCTATTATTTAAATGGTTTTGCTGTCATTTGCAATGTTTGTTTACATCTAGTTCGTGAGAATCTCCCACCTGTTCTCGCAAGAAAGATCCACATGGTTTTGTGGCTTGGAGCAGTCGGTCAGGTGTGCATAATCGGAAAGTGTGTGGTGTCTTATTCAGGGCAGATGGTGTAGTGTGGGTGCCTTTACAACTAACAATGATGAAGGACAGAATATCTATGAAAAATTATATTATACAATGTTTAGGATCTTTAGGAAGTTTAAAGTTTAGGAACTTTCCATTTTAATGTGAGAACAGTGTTTTAATGTAAATGTTCACATCTTGTAGAGATTACATGCATATTTACATGCTTTTAAAATAAGCTTCTGAGTTAGCATAATGCCACGAGAGAGAGAGAGAGAGAGAGAGAGAGAGAGAGAGAGAGAGAGAGAGAGAGAGAGAGAGAGAGAGAGAGAGAGAGAGTGTGTCTGTGCGTGCCCACGCGCATGCAACAGCTGCTGTTGTGTGAGAAGAATATTGTTACAGCTGATATCTCACAACTCTTGCTCTCTATCTTTCTCACTGTCTTTTTCCCTCATTCTCCCTCTCATTTATTTTCGTTTTTTTCTCTTTGTATTTGTCTTTCTCATTTTATCTCGTTTTCCCCTCATTTCTCTGTCTCTATATTACTCTCTCTGTCTCACTCTCACTCTCTCAAATACATTGTGTTGTCATGATCATTCTGACGTTCTGATTGGTTGAATTTTTCAACATTTTTGCTGTTCAATGCAAATTCTCAGCCACTTAATGTACCGGAACAAGCTGTGTGTGTGTGTGTGTGTGTGTGTGTGTGTGTGTGTTTGGTGATGAGTGAAGGGGAGTAATGTGATCTCCTTTTGCTGCTCCATCTCGTCAAAACAAATTCTGGCAGCAAAGCCTCCTGGGTAAACATGGCAGCCTGCAACGGTGACTGTGTGACAGCTTCCATCTGTCACTTCCCTGTCACACACTCACACACACACACACACACAGTCCCAGTAACACAGCTTGTGTCCTCGTAATATACACACACTGTTATTCTTATCCAAACAGATTTGTTCTCTTTGCTGTTTCTTTTTTCTCTGTTTGCAGACTCTCTATCTCTCTCACAGACATACATATACACACACACACACATTCTCGTCGGTGGATCACACACTGTGATTGGTCCGATAGCTTAACTTCCACATTTCATCCGTCTCCCCCGTCACACTGCCCGCATTACATCGCTTCCACAAATATGCTCAGCATGCTCTTCATTAATCACACACACACACACA
>BRDA01011508.1:51300-61262 GCA_036984385.1 Crenuchus spilurus | reverse complement strand
CACACACACACACACACACACACACACACACACATATATATATATGTACTAGTGTGTCTCCAAAAATTGTGAAAAAGTTTGTTTGTGTTCATAATTGAATTCAATATAAACTGTCATATTTGATATACATGACATATTTGATACTGTTTGAATAGTAATTTATTCAAATCCCAAAATAAACAATTTTGTAATATATAATTTTGGATTTCTCATTTTAATGAGCTTTAAGCCAAACTGATCAACAGTAAAACCAAAAAGGCTTGAAATATGTCACTTCACAGAATATTACCTTTTTTATTAAATTATGAATTCTCTCTCTCTCTCTCTCTCTCTCTCTCTCTCTCTCTCTCTCTCTCTCTATCTATCTATCTATCTATCTATCTATCTATCTATCTATCTATCTATCTCTCTGCACACTACATACATATATACATTCTAGTATAACTCACGTGATGCATTGAATTCACTTTATACAAATATTACAAAAATGTGTCAAAAATTTAATAGTCTAGAAAAGTAATTTACATAATTACTCTTTATATAATTAGCAGCTGATAACAATGCTGCATCCTGTTCACTATACTAATAAGAGTTTTTGGACAAAACTCATGAAGCTACATTCACCTACAGTTGTAATGTGACTGAAACTGTAAGTCACTCCATAAATGTCAATGTAGTAAATCATGCAGCTTTAGTTCTAAAGTAAATAAGCAAAATTTGAACTATAAACATGTTTTGGATAATCAAATACATCTGGGTTCAATGTGACAATTATGACAATTGGCTCTTAGCCAGACCATTATTTTAATGTAATATACATTTTCATATGAGAATGTAATAATATTGGATGTATTTGCACAACATTCAGTGCATTACTTTTTTCAGTATACATACATGTATACTCATGTTAGTGTGTAGTGCAGAGTGAGTTGTAGTGTGGGAGTGTATTTACTTAGATGTTCCGGATGATTTTCAATTGCATACATGCTGAATAGTAAGCCCTGACCTTTTCCCCTTTTTTCCGCTGTGTGTGTGTGTGTGTGTGTGTGTGAGAGCTGTCTGGGCTTTGTATAGTAAAAGGCACTGGTGTAATCCAATCTAGCCTCTGAATGGATAAGGCAACCTGTGATATGTCACAGCAGTTGGTATTAACCTCTCACTTGCAAGTGTGTGTTCGTGTAAGTGCATATGTGGTGATTGTGCATTCTGTAGCGCTGTGTGTGTGTGTGTTTGTGTCTGTGTGTCTGTTTATATATTTTGAGGTCAAAAAGGCCCCAGCATTGTAGGACAAACTGTAATTTGTACTATAAAATAATTTGGGGTTTTTTAGTTAAATTGTACAAATCACAAAAATCTGGACATTAAGCAGGGGTGTGTATATTTTTTTACATCCACTGTATGTACTGTATTATGACATATGGCACATATTGTTAATGCACATTGATTATAATAAATAGTAAATATGGTGTATATATAAATGCAAATAAAATTGATATATAAATGCATATATTTACTACATGTGGGGTACAGATTGTATCTACACTCATTGTCCATTTTTTCAGCTCTGCATACCCTACAGAGAATTTAATCACTATTAGCTCACTGTTCACTCTATTAGACATTTCCTGTTGGTGTAAAATCAGAGACAGTAGATCATCTGTTGCTCCACAGTTTGTTTTGCTCATCCTCTGGTCCTTCATTGGTGGTGACAGGATGCTGCCCTCAGCACACTATTGGCTGAATAGTTTTGGTTAGTGGTCAATTTTCTGAGATGCGTAAAAACATCAGCAGCTCTGCTGTGTCTTATACACCTGTGTCAGCGCAACACACACTAACACACCACCACCACATCAGTGTCACTGCAGTGTTGAGAATGATCCACCACTCAAATAATACTTGCTCTGTGGTGGTATTATGGCTGTGCTGACCATTGAATAACAGGTTGAAAGGAGACAAAGTGTGTAGAGGCACAGATGGACTACAGTCAGTAATTGTAGAACTACAAAATGTATGGAATGCATGACCCCATGTCCTCATTGTGTTAGTACAGTGACAGTGTTTAGTGTATTTAAGCTTCAGTTTTGTGTATGTGTGAGTGTGAATGAGAAGAATAATAGTGTGATGTGGGATATGTCGCAGTAGAAATCACACAAAATATAAAAACTGATAAGATTCAAAAGGCCTGAGAGCAGCCACTGTAGGAGTGTCTGTTTTATTGTCTTTTCCATGTGTATTTCATGTTTGTTTTGTGTTTTAGTCTGTTCTCAGCCCAAATCCGCTGAAAATAACATTTAGTTTGGATCATGAAATGCACTCACTACTGACCCTGTCATGAAGTGAGAAAGGAAAATGATTGTGTTCAGAACTGGTTATTTTTGCACTGAATATCACTGAAGGCTGTTAAGTAGTGGAAGCACCAGTATTGCTAAGCTAAGTTGCTTTGTAAGTAGTGGTCTACAGTTTGAATAGCTCATTTTATTACATAATTAAGCTGAAGTAAGATTGACCTCCATGTAAAATCATGTCAGTGCACAGGAAAGTAAGCTTGCTTGTAGCATGGCTATATACACAGTCATATGGGCGGCATGATGGCTTAGTGGTTAGCACGTTCGCCTCTCAGTGCTGAGGTCTTGGGTTTGAGTCCAAAGTTTCCATGTTCTCCCCGGGTCTGTGTGGGTTTCCTCCGCGGACTCCGGTTTCCTCCCACAGTCCAAAAACATGGAGATCAGGTGAATTGGCTACTCTACAAATTACCCTGGTGTGTGTGAATGAACATGTATGTCTGTGTATGAATGTGTATGTCTGTGTGTGTATGTATGTATGTATGCCCAGATATGGTTGGCACTCTGTCCTGGGTGATCCCCCTAGTGCTGCATGCAGTCCTCCAGGTGGACGGTTGCTTCTGGTTGAGAGTACGCTGTGCACGACTGGCTGCTGCTTCTTGCTGGTGTGGTTGAGTTCTAAGTGTGTAAATGCCGTGTGTTGATTGTAAAGCATCCTTGGGTTTGAGAAAGGTGCTATATAAGTGTAACGTTCATAATAATAATATCAGAAAATTATGACCACCCCTGTTTTCCATTGAACTCAGCCCAAGACATCAAAGATGCCACTTCACATGGTGATCCTGACAATTTTCTTGTTGATCCTCTGTTCATTATAGACGTTAACTGGTCCATTGTGGCCCATTAATTGCTCTGTACGACTCACCTGATTCACTTCTGTCATCAGTGGTCCATGGGGCACCAATGTTGTGCCATTTATGTTTTTTTTTCTTAAATCAAGGGTGTTAAAAAAAATCAACCTGCTTTTTTTGGAGTATCTGGAGTCTCTACTATCCATGGAAGGCTTTGTACTAGATCTTGGAGCATTGCTGTGAGGATTTGATTGCATTCATCAATAAAAATCTTTAGTGAGCTCAGGATGTTGGATGATTACCACCCTACCTGATCCCCAACTCCACAAGGCATCCCAAAATTAGATGGAGCACCATCATTCCAGAGAACACAGTTCCACTGCTCCACAGCTTAATGCTGGGGGGCTTTAAAGCCATCTAGCCCAGCCTATCATTAGGCATGGTGCCAGTAGGTTCATGTGTATCTGCTTCAGAGAGTCATATTCTATTGGCAGTACTTCTCCACAGACTGTGTCCACAGTGGTTGTAACTGGGGGTGTCCACAAACATTTGGACTTACAGTGTACAATAAAAATGGTTAGTACACTATAGATGCACTTGATTTGAGACATGGCATGTGTATCTCTATGGGTGTATAATAGGCTTAACATTACAGCCTTCCTAACCAGTCATCTGTGGTCAGTGAGCATTGTGGAGAGAGAGGCTGGGATTTTGGGTGTTTATGTCTCATTAGCAGCTCCGCGTAGAGTCGTTAGGATGTTTACTGCAGCGTGGAGCTAATTTCTCTCTCTCTGCGCTCACAGATTTAGCCCAGTCCAGACGAGAAAGAATTCTCAAACAACAATGAGCGTGTCCAGCAATAGTGTGTGCTCAGTACACCAGGAATCCAGACAGTACTGCTAGTCTCAAAAGGAAGAATGAGAAAAAAAATCTGCCCACATTCAGGAAAAAATGTATTTTTATAGCTGTTTTAAGAATGTGGTTATTAATCATACAGTTGTGAGAAAAAGTTACAAAGTGCACCCTTTGGTATGATGTGGACAGGGGCAGTCTTGGAACAGGGCTCTCATTAGCTAATGAAAAATGAAAATACAAGTGACATATACTGTATGTATATAAAATTCCAGAATTCATATGTGTATTATTTTTAAAACAGTTGTTATTTGTGATTGTAGATTAGTTTCAGTAATTACCCCCCCACCCCATCATAGTGGTAATGGAATATTTAATGTTATTATGTTCCATGGAGAGCTGCATTTAAGGCTATTAAGCAGTTTTTTTCTGAACTTCCTGATCTACCCAAATTTGAAAAATTCCAGGAACCCCGTTCTTCTTTTTAGTCTAGAGCCTCAAAATCATCACTTCATTTGACCTTGGATGTAGAGTATTGCATGTGATTGTCATTTGTTTCAGATGATGTTTAAGTAATGTTTAAGGACAGCACACAAATTCATAAAAAGGTTTAAAGATCTCTTTATCTGGGCAGTAAGTGTTTGTGTACTCAGCAGCAGCCTGGGGCAAAAAATCAGCCCAGACTGTATTGTCTAGACCAACCCTACTAACAGACATTAAGAGGGGTGGGGGTGGAGGTTGTCCACCTCTACTGACCTTCGCCATAGCTGTGGGGGGTACTGATCCCCCTGGAGTAATAGAGCTGCTCTAGTTGGGTTGAGGGGAGTCCCATAGTACTAAGAAGTAATTACTTTCACTTTCGCTCAGCTGCCATAAAGCTGACCATGCACAGCAACCCGCTGGGAATGTTTTGAACTTCTTGATGGCCAGTCCACCCAAATTAGAAAAGTACAAATAACATAAGTATGTGAATGGGTTGTTTAACCTTCCAAACTTCTCCTCATCAGTATTATTATCATCCAACACCTGGTTTGGTTAATCAGTACTTCATTATGGTAATTCAGCTGTCCTGCTGATGAATTGAACAAATCCACATAACTGAGGAGCATCAAGGAGAACATCTGGAACTAATCACTGTTCTTCAAAATAACTCACAACATATCCTTTTTTAAATAATTACTACTTACCGTATTTATACTTATTTGACTCACTTATGGTCAGATAGTTTTGAAATAGTGCAATTAGTTGGTTAATGCCAGGTTCACACTACACATCTCTTTTGAGTCTTTGGTCGTTGTGCCGTTCATGACTGGTTTAGCTGTAATCGCGAGTCTTTCACCTGTTGAGGCTTTCACAGTAAATGACTGGTCGGCAACACAGGGTCCTGAACTACACGATTTTTCATCTCGGGAAATCCTTGCTGCTCTCCAGAAACACGTTTTGTCACAAGGATAGAACAGTACAGCCAGTGGACAGGCTATGAACCAGCAGTACAGTTACAAACATACTGTCGCCAGCGTTATTTCATCTGTCCATTGCATTGATCATAGATATAATCAATCACATTATTTCTGCAGTGCAGTCACAACAATAACAGAGAGATTACGTCAACGGACATGTGGTTCTCTCTCTACGTGATCTTATTGGTTGTAGGTAGTTACTGCTGTTGACACAGTCGCCAGCTGGATCTCAGATATTCATCATGTCAAATATCTCCCGGGTGTCTGTGACTGGTCCGCGATCAGTCAGCAGCGGCTCGGCAAGCACTTTCAGCAGTTCACACTACACGACTGAGCGAGACTCAAGTCATCCCAGACTCGCCTCCAAGCAGTGTGATCTACAAAAAACTGGTCAGTGACTGGAAAACTGGGCTAAATTCGTGTAGTGTGAACTAGGCATAAGACTATTACAAAACCCTGTCTGGAAAGCTTGTCCTGTCTGGATGGTACTATAGATGTTACAACCTTTTCTCTCATCATGCAGCTTCTCGTGGCTAATATGAAGACGCCCCGCTGAGAGATCCACAGAGAGAGAAAGGATGAAGGAGGAAGTGCTTTAGGTTTTAAGAGCGTCTGTAATACATTACCAGTAGCAGTTACTGTTCTACTAATCAGCCATTCACACACACACCACACACACATACACACATGCATGCACACGTGCACACATAAAGAGACACACACACGCACACACACACACACACATATACTACATACACACGCACCACACACACACACAGACACCACACACACACACACATACACATGCTCACACACACATACAGACACCGCACACACACACACACTTACACAAACACATGTGCACACGCACACACACCATACGCACACACACATGCACATACACTTAGACACACCACACTCACACAGACACACACACCCCACACACACACATGTGCACATACGCACAGACACACCACACTCACACAGACACGCATGCACACAGACACACCACACACTTACGCAAACACACATACACACACACACACACACACATGAATGCTCGCGTACACACACACACACACATACACACACACACACACACACACCGGTATACCTTTTCTCCCTCATTCTCACGTACACTCTGTCTATCACACTTGTTTTGATATCTCACCACTCTGGCGTGTGTAATCTATGCTAATCTGCCCGTTCCGCTGCTGTTTTACCTTCCACATATTTTTCACAGGAAAGGAGAGTGCAAACAGGAACTCCTGACTGAAAAGATAAAACACCCACAAATCAGGACTTAAAAACGCTTCTACTCTCACACACACACACACACACTTACAGGTGCAGATTTGAGACCCCCTTGATTTTATCATTATATATTTATTTATTTATTTTACAATTATTTTAATTAATTGTTATGCACAACATTGTTTTTTGATGTTTTTTTTACATACCGGTATACATTTATTTATTATTAACTTCTGTTACTAACTATCTTCTAACTATTACTAACTAACTTCTGTTAAACAGACATTAGTTTTACAAGGTAATTTGAATATTTACTAAATTAATATATAATTAGATTTTAGCTGTATGTTATCTATACTAACATTCATACGAACATTGTGTACTAGTCATGCAGTACTCTACTGACACTGGAAGCGTGCTAACATGCAAATTCCTTCATTTCTGTAGGCATAACTGCAGTGAATTAAATTAAAACAAATGAAACATACAATACTTAATGTGTAATAATTTTGGCCATATGTTTTTCTCCCCAAAATGTAAAGATGTTAAGAGTAAGTGCACATGTGCTGAAGTTTGTTCTGTAGAAAATCCATTAAACATGTCATTTAACCAGGGGTGTACAAACTGTTTCATAAGACTGCCTATGTTAGAATCTACATGTAGAACTTTTTCAAAACGTAGTCATCACCTTAATTACAGCAACCGAATGCTTTTACATCTCCGGGGGCCATTGAGCTTTTGTTATGTAGGCTAGTCCAGCTCTACTCTGATTTCTACATGACATTTGTGTTCAGTAAAACACACACACACACACAGAGAGAGAAGAATGTAGGTGTGCATGAAGAAAGGTATTTTTCAGGGTTAATTTGAGGGGCGTTTAACAAAACTTTGTTTAAATCTGATCTCAGGTCAGTGTCTCTTTACTATATCTGAGGTGGATTTAACTTGAGCAGACTTAGAATCTGGTCTGAGATCAGCTGAGACTACAGCTCAGAGAGAACAGAGGGAAATATGTTAAGCATTGTCATGGATGTAGGAAATGGTCTGCTGGTTACCATGGCACTGACACGGACTAACTTGAAAAATGTTCAGGTGACCAGTCAAGTGTGTGTGAGTGTGTGTGTGTGTGTGTGTGTGTGTGTGTGTCCACATGGTTCTCATTACAGCAGGATAAGATGTTTGTTTTCTCTCTTAGTCTTCCTCTCCATTATCAACAAATCTATCAAAAAGTGCCTCCAACTGCATCTAAACACACACACACACACCTTCTATATTCTCTGCTCTTATCTGTACACTCTTTCTGTGATCTCACTCTATCTGTAGTCTTTATCTGCTCTCTCTCTCTCTCTCTCTCTCTCTCTCTCTCTCTCTCCCTCTCTCTCTCTCTAGTCTCCCTGCACTCTCTCTCTTGTTTATCAGTATTTTATTCTCTGTCTCTGTATTGACTCACTGTAGACTTGTCTCTCTCTCTTCAGTCTCCCTCTCTCATTATAGTCTTTCTCTTTAGTCTTTGCAGTATCTCTCTGTAGTCTCTCTCTTTGTTGTCTATCTTTTTATAGTTTATCTCTCTCTCTCTCCATATAAAGGACATTACAGCCTGTAGTTCAGTGTGTGGAGAGCTCAGTGTGTCTTGAGTGACAGAGTGATGTAGAACAGATGTGTGTGTGTGTGTGTGTGTGTGTGTGTGTGTGTGAGAGAGAGAGAGAGAGAGAGAGAGAGAGAGAGAGAGAGAGAGAGATGACCGTGTAAACAGCCCCAGTGACACCACTTAAAACATCCCCTTGAACTTCTATAGGCATTACACTGTTGCCTGAGGAATGTGTGTGTGATCATTGGACATGTGTGGGTGTGTGAGCTTTTGTGTGTGTCAGATGAGTGTGTCATCACATGGAATTATGTGTGTTTGAGCCTTTTGTAGCTGGATGGAACTGACATAGTCACAAATAATGCTACATTTTACAATTACTGACAATCATCACAAATATTAGTGCCTGCCAAAACTTTGACACATTTACTCTTTTGTATGTATTAAAACATGCTGAGCCAGATTTAAGCTAAACAGGTTTCCTTAGAGCACACAAAGTTATTGTGGTAGTTTTCATCATGTAACTGCTAGAGTAACTGTGTTAATGTAACTGTGCTACTGTAGCCGTGTTATTATAACTGTGTTAATGTAACTGTGCTATTAACTCTGTTAATGTAATTGTGCTAGTGTAGCTGTGCTATTATAACTGTATTAATGTAACTATGCTAATGTAACTATGCCATTGCAACCGTGTTAATGTAACTGTGCTAGTGTAGCTGTGCTATTGTAACTGTGCTAGTGTAGCTGTGCTATTGTAACTGTTAATGTAACTGTGCTAGTGTAGCTGTGCTATTGTAACTGTTAATGTAACTGTGCTAGTGTAGCTGTGCTAGAGTAACTGTGTTAATGTAACTGTGCTAGTGTAACTCTGCTGTTGTAACTGTGTTAATGTAATTGTTCTAGTGTAGCTGTGCTATTATAACTGTGTTAATGTAACTGTGCTAGTGTAGCTGTGCTATTGTAACTGTGCTAGTGTAGCTGTGTTAATGTAACTGTGTTATTATAACTGCTAATGTAACTGCTAGTGTAGCTGTGCTATTGTAACAGTGTTAATGTAACTGTTAATGTAACTGTGCTAATGTAGCTGTGCTATTGTAACTGTTAATGTAACTGAGCTAGTGTAGCTGTGCTATTGTAACTGTGCTATTGTAACTGTGTTAATGTAACTGTGCTATTATAACTGCTAATGTAACTGCTAGTGCAGCTGTGCTATTGTAACTATGTTAATGTAACTGTGCTAGTGTAGCTGTGCTATTGTAACTGTGTTAATGTAACTGAGCTAGTGTAGCTGTGCTATTGTAACTGTTCTATTGTAACTGTGTTAATGTAACTGTGCTAGTGTAGCTGTGCTATTGTAACTGTGTTAATGTAACTGAGCTAGTGTAGCTGTGCTATTGTAACTGTGTTAATATAACTGTGCTATTATAACTGTGCTAATGTAACTGCTAATGTAGCTGTGATATTATAACTGTGTTAATGTAACTGCTGGTGTAACTGTGTTAGTGTAACTGCTGGTAAATAAGCTGTCTTTTTTCTCTCTTTCAAGGCCACTCGGGCGACTCTGATTGCTCACTGTTCATCTCTTGGAGATTCTTTGGGTAAAGAGAACGAACTGGCTCTCATCATTGATGGACAGACACTCAAATACGCTCTCAGCTTCGAAGTGCGGCAGGCCTTC
>BRDA01011508.1:45892-48790 GCA_036984385.1 Crenuchus spilurus | reverse complement strand
GTGTGTGTGTGTGTGTGTGTGTGTGTGTGTGTGTGTGTGTAATTGTGAATGTGTGCTTTGTGTGTGAGTTCCTGAGTTCACACTGTTTGTTTAAAGAATCACTTTCTGCTCTTTATTTTGTGCTCAATCCCACCATGAAGAACATTGGCTGATCTTTCATGTACATAATAGAGAGAGAGAGACAGAGAGAGAGAGAGAGACACAGAGAGAGAGAGAGACACAGAGAGAGAGAGAGAGCAGATAAGTTCAAAGAACAGAAGATTTCAGGAGATTTGGGTGTTGTAGTTTCTTGCACCACATTTAAAGAAAGGCTCATCCTGTTCTAACAATACAAACACAGATTGTGCACATTCACATACACAATTCTTTTTCACATTATTTTTTTTATTTTGGTGTCCAGACAGGGGGGGGGGGCAGGCCACCCAATAGCCAGAGTAGAGGAGAGTCAAAATGTATCTTTTTGTTCCATATACAATTTATTCCATACAGTGTATCAGTAAATGAGTCACAGGGAGGATGAGGAGTGGAATGATGAGGGGGAAAAAAGACAGAACACTACATCAGAATGATCCTTTCCCCTCTTCAACAGCATTGCCCTCATACACCACTGTAAACACCATACTGATTCATTTAGAAGTGTGGCTGTGTCTCAATTCTATCACTGCACACTGAATTTGTTCACTTTACACTATGCACTGTATTCAGCAAACTGTGAGCCAAAACATTATCACCATTATACTCGCTCAGGCCTTTAGTCTGCCTACATTGACTATTAACCTGTTTATAGCTGGTCATTTGAGGTGACTGGCATCTGATATGTTTTAATCACATGCATTTACACTTTATAGTGTAATACATCTGGAGTTAACTGAAAGCTGATTACTGTGTGGTGATTATTTACATTAGTTCATATACAGCAACCTGTTGTGCTGTTATTTTTTTCCTTGATCTGTTCAGAGGATGGTTGCCTCATTGAAAGTCACAATTTTCATGGCATTGTTCAACCCTATAACTGACAGAAGAAAACAGCAGTTTAGAATATCCTCTTTTATTAGTCATCATAGCCATTGACTATGTGCAGTGGACATAGATGAGGCAAAGACATCAAAATCATGCTTTATTTATTGTGGACCAGTAAAGTTATACTAATATCAGTGGAGAAATTAATGTCAAAGCAGTAATAATTCAGAAGACAGCCTCTTCATCCTAAACAGAATAGCAGAGGGAGGAGCACAAAAGGCCTTTTTCTTTCAAGTATTGTCCACAAATGTGTCTAAATCTGTTATTGAGGATCTCTCCTTTGCCAAGATAATCCATCTACCTCTCAGGTGTGGCATATCATGATGCTGATTAGACAGCATGATTATTGCACAGGTGTACCTTACACTGGTCACAATAAATAGCCACTCTAAAATGTGCAGTTTCATCACACAGCACAATTCCACAGATGTTGGAAGTTTTTAGGGAGCATGCACCTGACATGCTGACTGTAGGAATGCCCACCAGAGCTCTTACCCATGACTTGAATGTTCATTTCTCTTCCCTAAGCTGTCTCCAAAGGTGTTTCCGTGAATTTGGCTGTACATCCAACAGGCCTCACAACCACAGACCACATGTAACCACACCAGCCCAGGACGCCCACATCCAGCATCTTTGCCTTCAAGATCATGTGAGACCAGCCACCCGGACAGCTGCTGCGACAGTTTGCATAACCAAAGAATTTGTGCACAAACTGTCAGAAACCATCTCAAGGAAGCTCCTCTGCATGCTCGTTATCCTCATCGGGGTCTCTACCTGACTGATGTTCGTCATTGTAACCACCTTGAGTGGGCAAATGCTCACATTCAATGGTGTATGGCATGCTCCCTCAAAACTTGAGACATATATGGCATTGTGCTGTGTGATTAAACAGCACATTTTAGAGTGGCCTTTTATTGTGGCCAGCCTAAGGTACACCTGTGCAATAATCATGCTGTCTAATCACCATCTTGATATGCCACACCTGTGAGGTGGATGGATTATCTCGGCAAAGGAGAAGCGATCACTAACACAGAGTTAGACAAATTTGAGGACAATATTTGAGAGAAATAGTTCAGTGTATGATAGCAGACTTTTTGTTTACATGAGTATTAGCAGTGCTGTACCTGTTGCTTCATTTTACCATGTGAGCTTCTCGCATTAAAGTTGATCAGAACATGACGGAAGTATTCTGCCTGTGACACAGCTTGTGTTTGTCCATGTTTGCAGGGTGTCTCCTTTGCAGAAGTCAGAGATAGTGGACATGGTGAAGAAACACGTGAAGGCCATCACTCTGGCGATTGGTGATGGAGCGAATGATGTGGGAATGATCCAGACGGCTCATGTAGGAGTGGGCATTAGCGGCAATGAGGGCATGCAGGCAACAAACTCATCAGATTATTCTATAGCACAGGTATACACATACACAAACTCAGATATACACTGATTTGCCAGTTTATTAGGTACATTTACCTTGAACCTACACTCACTTTACATTTTGTCAGAATCATCAGGTTTAGGCTGTTGTAACACTTCTGCCCAATATGAGTCTGCTTGGCGCCAATTCTGTGTTTCATTAAATCAGTTGTCTTTATTGCTCAGGAGACTTAATTCAGATTATCCTAAAATTGCTTAGGAGACACAGCATGAAACAAAAAGGAGATGTGAGATATTAACAGACAATTATCGTAATAGTCATTCCCAACATAAAAACAGAAACCTGAGTTAGTCTGGAGTTTTCTGTGTCATTATTATGAGGTCTGAACTAAAACTCAAGAGGAGTCATATGTGACGTGACATGTCTTTTTCTCAGGACATATCTCTGAGCAGCAGATCTGAGACTTGAGCTAATGTTTCTTTTGTTTCTCCATGTGATGTCAT
>BRDA01011508.1:38392-43392 GCA_036984385.1 Crenuchus spilurus | reverse complement strand
TTTGTGGGCTCTTGTAGAGCTGCTGTAGTGAAGGTGTACTGAGAATGGACTTCTCATAAATTGAGTGCCTCCCAGTGGCATAACAGTGGGGAACAATGACTCCAGCATGTGTTACAGAGCAATCAACACACCACAGTGGACCAGTTAACCTCTATAATGAACACATGCGCAAGAATGTGGCATCTGTGGTGTCCCAGTTCATTCCAAACCAGAGGTCATAATATTCTGATATGACCATTATGGACATGTTATTGCAACATAATGACGTATAGATTTATATAAACATTTAGCTGAAACCTGAAAATGTACCTGAAACTGTAAACAATGCATATTGTGTGTGTTCATTTGTCACACACAGGGTTATCTTTAACAGTACCTTCACTCAATGACTACCAGTTTACTATCCCTTGCTCTCCCTCTCTCTGTCATTCCACATTTCCGTCCCTCTGCCTCTCTTTCAGCTGTGGTTTGCTTTTGTGAATGGCTTCTCTGGTCAGATTCTGTTTGAACGCTGGTGTATCGGCCTTTACAATGTGGTGAGTGTTCATTTTTCTGTCTCTGTAATATTCATAAATATATATTTATATGTATTATCAGAATCCCTGATCAGTACACAAGCAGTCAGTGTTTACCTTCCCTGCTTCTCTTTGTGTATTTCCAGTGTATACAGTGTATGCATGGCTGCAGTTAATGTACACTAATGTGGTTTTAGTTAGTAGTAGCCAGAACATAAGCTGCAAAAAAACAAACAGCACTTTTGGGCCAAACATTATGAATTAGTATGTATGAAATATTGACCAGCATAGTGTTTGTGTTTATCTGCATGATTTGTAGATTTTCACAGCACTCCCTCCCTTCACTTTGGGTATTTTTGATCGGCCGTGCAGCCAGCAGAACATGCTGCGCTTTCCACAGCTGTACCGCATCACGCAGAACGCAGACGGATTCAACACCAAGGTAACACACACACACACACACACATTTATCACTTCCTTCATTGCAACTGGCTGTTGTATTGCTTCTCAGATTTTTAGAGCCTTTTTGTATTTTTATGGTGCTTAATTTAGATGTTTTAAGTCACTTTATTTAAATTAGGTGTACTCCTGCTTTCTGGCAGTAGCTGGAGAGCACAGAGAAGATCAGGAACCAAACCTGTGTTCTTCTAACTGGATTCTTCTAACCTATAGATTGATAGCTTACTCCTGTATTTAAGTTTATTTTTATTCTAGATGATAAGTAGCTTTTTTTACAGACAATATACTGGCACAATACGTAGTGCTGGATTGCAGGAAAATCTGCAACAGATGGGTATGTTCCCTCTAAACTCCACCCCCAAATTCCACAAATCCGTGTTTGAACACTTCAAGTGCTTAATTTTTCCATGTTCTGCCAATACTCCTCATCTCTAGGTGTAGTATTGATTTTATACAGGGTGTCCCATTTGCTTCTATACTAATTCTAATGAAGGTATGGTGATGAAATTTTGATTAAAATACCTCAGTCTGTGTAAAAAAAACTGAGTATGATTACAGTGTAGGTAGACGGGTGTTCATTTCTGATTACTCATATCCGTGGTTTTTGGAGTGAAGGCAGGCACCCATCCAGCCATCTCTATCAGTCACCTTCCGCTGCATTGAGACACTAAAGCCCTTAGTTATCTTCATGGACACAGCACAGGACGTTGGTTATTTCACCCTGAGGATTGTGCAGCAATCCGTGCATAATGTATCAGTACAGGAGAAGTGTTCATAGTGCAAACGTACTGAATAACAAATACGATTCAGAACACAACAGAAAAAGAAAACAGCACATCACCATCTGCTCAATGAATGAATGAATGTTACACTTACATAGTGTCTTTATAATACCCAGTGATGCTTTACAATCAGCACAATCCATTTACACACTTAGAACTCTACCACACACCTGTGCAAAGCAGCAGCCAATCGCGCACAACGTACTCTCAACCGGAAACAACCGTCCACCTGGAGAACTGCATCAAGCACTAGGGGGGGATCACCCAGTACAGAGTGCCAACCATATCTGGCCATACACACAAAGAGATACACATTTATTCACACACCAGGGTCATTTAGAGCCAATTCACCTGATCTCCATGTTTTTGGACTGTGGGAGGAAACTCTACAGTCACCAGAGGAAACCCACGCAGACACGGGGAGAACATGGAAACTCCACCCAGATGGGGACTTGAACCCAAGACTTCAGCGCTGAGAGCCTACATGCTAACCACTAAACCACCGTGTTGTCCAATAGAAAAGGAACTGCATGCTGGGCATTTTAGGCACATGGACCATCAGTCTTTTTCACACAGATTGAGGTTCATTTAATCCAAATTTTATCACCCTGTCTTCAAGTTCAAGAGGTTTTAATGTCATTTCAGCTATATACAGTACAGTACATAATGATAGAAACAACCTTCCGCCAGGACCAGATGCAACACAGAACACAAGTTCAACGAAAAACAAACAGTAAACATACATTAACTGCAAGTCCTAATAAATACAAAAAATACAAAAATTCTGCTTGTGTAACTAGACTGAGACACATTACAGGACAAAGGACAAATGTGATATTGGTCATTATGTGGTATGGGGTGACATTTAGCAGCAGTCGGTAGCAGCAGTTTTATAATAATATTTTTTTCACTAGTGTTTATCATTAGTATTCAATTTATTCATGGTCATTTGGGTAGAGAAGCAAACATGACACCCTGTATTATTTGTGGGCTAACAAAGTGGTTAGTGACCTCTTTCTTCACAAGGAGTTGGACTGTTGAAACATTTTTGGTAGTCAAGAGTACTGTTCATAAGGCTACATGGCACTTATTTGAGCCCTATGTTTATGTAACATTTATGAATGCTTATTCCAATTCCATTGGAAAAGGATACATTTGCCAATTTTGACTGATGTTGACAAAAACAGCTGTTATGACAGTTGACACTATTTGCTTATGCAGGTTTGTGTAAGTTTGAGTGGTACTTCATAGTGACCTCAAATAAATATCACAATGAATTGAACATTTTATGCTGATTGTGATGCATGAACAATTATGTGGTATTAGGCCAAAATTGTCCAAATGACAGACATGGCATATTTCTTTGGTATACGCTGCTTTATTTAGTTCGCTTAGTGTTTGAGTCCTTCATGTTACTTCCTTGTCACAGACTGGACAGGATGGAGTACATGAACACACATGGTGGGGAAAGTATTAACTGATCTTTTCAGTATTAATAGAATAAAAATAATAAATAACTGAAATAATCGACAGGTTGTGTGGGTTTGAAATCCTGAATGTTTGTTTTGATGAATTGCCCAGTGTTCATGATGAGCTTATATAAGTGACATGTAGACTTTTGAAAAATACCCTACAGTTAAGTGTAAATCAGTGCTCCTGTCCACATTTAGCCTAGAACCTCACATGGTTGTCCTCAGATGTTCTCAGTATGAGAGCAGGTCTGGCCCAGTTAGACTAGACTAACATGTGGAGCTGCACTATTGCTAACTCTTCATCAGTCATGTAGAGTGAGCCATGTAGCTACGTCATGACAGTGATTGACAGTGTCTGGTGGTGGCTCAGTGATGGATTGCTTATGACTGTGGGTTGTTTAGACCCCTTAGTAAACAGTGTGGTGGGGAGACGGTGCAGTTGCCATAGTGATTATAATGAGATTCGGGGGGATAGAATAAGGAAGTCATTCATTTAGGAGTCTGTGTGTGTGTTTGTGTGTGTGTGTGTGTGTGTGTGTGTGTGTGTGTGTGTGTGTGTGTTAAAGGTAATCAAGAGGACACTGCACTAGTTGTAAAACTGTAGAAGAGCTGTTTGTGTGGGCTGTGTGTTTTTTGGCAATGATCTGTCTTGACTGGCTCTAGTCTCTCTCTCTCTCTCTCTCTCTCTCTCTCTCTCTCTCTCTCTCTCTCTCTCTCTCTCTCTCTCTCTCTCTCTCTCTCTCTCTCTCTTCAGGTGTTTTGGGGTCACTGTATAAATGCTCTTATCCATTCCATTATCCTCTTCTGGTTTCCACTAAAAGTACTGGAACATGGTAACTAGAAGATTCATTATCACACACAGACATGTTGCGTGTTACTATACAAATACTAAAATAAGTATTTGAACACCCTGCGAATTTGCAAGTTCTCCCACTTAGAAATCATGGAGGAGTCTAAAATTTTCATCTTCGGTGCATGTCCACTGTGAGAGACATAATCTAAAAGAAAAAATCCAAATTTATGTGTGTGTTACTGCTGTAAATAAGTATATGAACACCTGCCAATCAGCAAACATTCTAGCCCTCAAAGACCTGTTAGTCCGCCTCTAAAAAGTCCACCTTCACTCCACTTATTATTCTAAATTATAAGCACCTATTTGAAGTCGATAGCTGCATAAAGACACCTGCCCACCAAAGGTGTCAAAAGTATTCACATTCATTACTCAGTTATAAGTATAGATACTAGGGTTTAAAAATACTTTTATAGAAGTTGAAGTATCAACTGAAGCTTTTTACTGAAGTAAAAGTACAAAAGTACTGGTTTCAAAACTACTTAACGTATAAAAGTAAAAGTAATGTAAGGAAAACAAATGCATATGTACTATGAACTTTTTGGTCTTAATTCCACTCGCCGTGTTTGTAGGATGAAGAATGATGAGTACCATCCCAAAAACACCATCCCTACTGTGAAGCATGGGGGTGGAAGCATCATGTTTTGGGGTGTGGGGTTTTGTACTACGAAGGTGGGGGTACGAAGTGTCATCCCTACCACAAAAACCCTACCATGAGTAGTAAGAAGTAGGATGTTTGTGCCGCTCACCTTAATTCTGGTTTTTCAAGTATCATGTATACGTAAACAAAAGGAATGTAATGAAAATGAAAATATGCAATTCATCAAAACTTTGGTCATGAAAACATGAAAATGAAGTCATTTTTCGAAGTCAACTATGAAGTTGAAGATATTTTCATAAAAATTTGGGATCATAGATATGA
>BRDA01011508.1:0-32427 GCA_036984385.1 Crenuchus spilurus | reverse complement strand
TGAGATCACATTAATGTATACACTTATTATAAATATGTATCAACGAGTGGTAATATATACAGGGGTTGCACAATGAAAACTGAAACACCTGTCATTTTAGTGTGGGAGGTTTCATGGCTAATTGGACCAGTCTGGTGGCCAATCTTCATTAATGTCACATTGCACCAGTAAGAGCAGAGTGTGAAGGTTCAATTAGCAGGTAAGAGAACAGTTATATAGTATATTGCAGTGCAGACAACATTATGGGTGACATACCAGAGTTCAAAAGAGGACAAATTGTTGGTGCACATCTTGCTGGCGCATCTGTGACTAAGACAGCAAGTCTTTGTGTCTAAATATTATTGAGCCACTTTGGGGTGTTTTGGAGGAGCGAGTCAGGAAACGGTTTCCTCCACCAGCATCACGTAGTGACCTGGCCACTATCCTGCAAGAAGAATGGCTTAGAATCCTTTTGACCACTGTGCAGGACTTGTATATGTCATTCCCAAGACGAATTGATGCTGTATTGGTCGCAAAAGGAGGCCCTACACCTACTAATAAATTATTGTGGTCTAAAACCAGGTGTTTCAGTTTCAGTGTCTAACCCCTGTAATTTGTCTACATTAGAATGGATACATCTATTTTGACATTTTATTATCTGCTGTTATCTGCAAAGTTTGATTAATAAAAATAATGCCACATCACTTTTTTTCAGTAAGAAAATGGCCTCAACAGCTCAAAGTGGATTTGCCACCAGCCTATTACTGTTTCAGGACTAGTTACTGTATATCATTTACTCACCTACTTGGCCTAGCCATTTCTACTTAAGGTAGTCCCCATGACCTTCTTCTTAAGATAATTTTCATTACTGTATTAGCTGAAGTGATACTTGTTAGCTGACTTTGCGTTTGACAGATATTGTGCATTGTTTCCCAGCGTTAGCCAGCTGTATAGCTTTAACACAAAATCAGAACTTAATCTAGCTTGATGTAGCTGATATTGGTGTATTGAAATATGGTTTGTTTGGCCCTAATACCAGTCTTTCAAATAAGATTGTCAGATTATTCCACTGTGTGTGTGCATGTATGTGTGTGATTGAGATGTTAAAATGAGTGTTTGTGAGGGCTGATGGTGGATAGAGTTCTCTGAAAGCCTTCGGCCCATTAATTTAATTTGTGTCAGAAATCAGGAATGTGCTCAAATAACCTTGCAGCTGCTCCTTCCCTGTAATGGGGGAGTTGAGAAAGAGAGAGAGAGATTCTCTTCATCTTGCTTTCTCTCACCCAATCCCTTTATCCTTCTATTCCATTTGTTTCCCCAGAGCAGATCTGTACATGTGTCTGTTTCTTCCATCAGTCCATACTAATGTTTTCTGTCACTCCATATTACTTTTTTTGTATTGTGTGTGTATGTGTGTGTGCGCAGTCTGTCTGTCTGGGCGTGTGTGTACAGCTGTCACAGGAAATAACTCCTAATGGGTTTTCGGTTGAGTCAGGGTTCCATCATGAGTGTCAGCTGTGGAGCGACCTTTAGCTTTCAGCCTCACTGGAGCTATGAGGCTAATGTTGCTAACATGTAATTAAAGTTTATACTGCATCAATTAGCATTGTGTAAACTGCATGCCTTTATTATCACAAATTCGCTTCAAACCACATGGTGTTGTTTAGTAATCTCAAATAGAGATCTCAAATCTCATTATAGACAAGCACAAATTCCGTGCTGTTGTTCAATTGTTTATACTGGTTATTTGTGGTCAAATGATGTTTCCCAGCATAATAGCACCACAAACACAACATATACTGGTTTTGCTAGCAGCAGATTCCTGTTGATTTTTCTGACAAGACTGGTAGCCATATTAGCTTTATAGCAGTGGATAATACTTTTTTATAGATATAGTTCAGTAGGAAATGGTTAAATATACACACGTCTAAACATAGTCTAGAAATATTTGATCAGCTAAGATGTGTAGTTTCTGAAGATTGCTTCTTTAGCACTGGAGCTACAAAGCTAATGACACTAACTTCTAGCAGTTTATAGATAATATCTCATACAGTGTTAGAAGCAAAACAAGTCAGTTTGAGATTATCTAACAGCCTGACACAATTGAAGGTAATTGTGATGGTTTTAGACCTTGTTTACATTTGGCTGTTTCATGCATCTATTAGGATTATATCTGGATAGAGATTATCCACATAAAAATACAAGACGCATTTAGACTTGTCTGAAATGTGACAGATGTGATTGTGTAAAGGCATCCATCTCTCCCAGCTACATTCAACAAACAAAGCCCACCCAATACAGTCAAAACCTATCCAGTACAGTCTGTCACAGCACACATGATGCATGACTTCAAGGAGGCTAATCATGGAGGATGAACATAGTTGGTTCTTGAGTAAAGCTAAATGCGTATTAGCCATTTGTACCGATACTGCTTTGCAGAATAAACAAATTAAGTAGAGAAACATTAATATAAAAAAAACGTATTAAATCAACTTTGGAAGAATGGCTTTGAAAGAGCTTGACTACAATGCTAATGGAAAATGGATTTATATATAAAGTGTCAGGCTGGACGTGAAACTGAAAGGGGACAGACACATGCAGATTACGAGAAAAAGAGTTTACTTATAGAGGGGTAATCCAAAAACATAAGACAGTACATAGTTCAAGTTCAAATACCAAGCAGGGCATGAACAGAAGACAAAGGGCAGAAGCTAAGAATAGTCAGAATACAAGCAAGGGTTGAAACCCATAACAAGAAGAAAACAAAAGACAGCTCTACAACCATGGGTTTACTAAAGCTAAGCTAACAAACAGAGCTAAAGCTAAATTAAGACTATGCTAAAAAACAGACGAAAGACAGACTAATACTAAGCTACTGAACAGAGTACTTCTAAAGAATAACAAATGGCTAGAGCAAGGTCAGAGTCAAAGTCACACATGATATAATACATGACAGAGAAAGGCTTGGTATGTATCGGCAAATACAATACTTCGCAAAGAGGGGATGTCAGAGAGCCAGCTTTATTGAAGGCATAATTAAAGGGTGAGAAGTTTCAGCTGAAACAGAGGTCACATGACTGAAGGGGTCCTGAGGGGATTCTGAGTAATGGAGTTGTGGGAGGTACGAGAGAACTACAGAGGAGTGATGGAAGGATAGGATGACAAGGGATGATGGGAAATGGAGTTCTGGGGACAACCGTGAGAGAAAGGGACAGGTTGGAGGAGCGGGGAGCGTGACATAAAGCTTACATACAGGAAGAATAAGGATAACAACACTGAAAGTGGCCAAGCTTGAGTTGTTTTATTATTTTAACAAACTTGATCAAATTCTGGGAGAAAATGTGGAAAATAGGATCAATGCAGCCAGTTGGTTGTGGTGTATAAGCTGTAATTATATTACATGTCACATAGCAATCAGATTTTACTAACTGCTTTGACTACTAATACATGTGGATCTTATGATCTAGTTCACAAACAAGACACATGAAACAACCAGGTGTAAACAGTCTTACATGTGCAGTTTGCACAATGCTAATTGGTGCTACTTGTTAGCTACATTAACCTTGGTACAAAGCTTAAGTTTTTCAGTATTCAGTTGACTGCATTCAGGTAATTGTGTAAATTTGATTTTATTGAAAAGCTTATGTTTAGAGGCAGCATTGTTACACTTTGTAAAGAAACTGTTGGTTTAAGAAGTCAGGGAAACCAGGTGGCTGACTGTGGGAAAGAGCCAGAGATAGTAGTTGATGAGATAATTAGTCTCACCTGCAGGGTGTCAGAGGTCACTGTGTCCAGGTTGCAGCTGGTCAGAGGACACAGAAAACCTCCTGGTCAGTCTCCAGCAGTGGCCAAGTGTTGTAGTGATGATGCTGTTATGTTGTTTTAATGTTGTCTGTGGGTGTGTTGTTTTAGGCTGGCAGAGTGATGCAGTGCTGGAGCTTCTGGCTGGGTTTGATACTGGTGCCTGCAGCATGTCTGGTCAAAGACGTAGCTTGGACCGCGTGAGTAAAACCTGCAGCTGCAAGTTGCTTTCAGAGAAAGAACCTTGCATCCCCTGACATTTTTCCCTTTTTTGCATTATTTGAAAATGCCAGATGAACTTTACATGTGTGAACATTTCATGGTCTCTGTTGCAGTTACTGTGTTGGTCCTCTAGTCCTTCATTGGTGGTCACAGGACACTGTTGACTGGGTAGTTTTGGTTGGTGCACTATTTTCACTCCAGCAGTGAGACTGAGGTTTATGAAAACATCAGCAGCTCTGCTGTGTCTGATCCACTCTTACCAGTGCAACACACAGTAACATACCAGCACCGTGTCAGTGTCACTGCAGTGCTGAGAATGATTCATCACCCAAATAATACCTGCTCTGAGGTGGTCCTGTGGAGGTGTAATTCTAGAACTGTGTGTGTGTGTGTTATTAATCAATGTGTTGTTTGTCACATACATACACTAATTAGGTAAAACCTTATTTGTGTGTAGAGGGAGGCGTACAGTGCGGAAGACTCTGCTGGAGGAGGTGCAGGAGCTGGAGGCTCGGGCTGTGGATCCTGGAGCGG
This sequence comes from Crenuchus spilurus, assembly GCA_036984385.1. Classification (NCBI taxonomy): domain Eukaryota; kingdom Metazoa; phylum Chordata; class Actinopteri; order Characiformes; family Crenuchidae; genus Crenuchus; species Crenuchus spilurus. The sequence goes on along the minus strand of BRDA01011508.1, from coordinate 27,891 downwards.
CCGTCCTCAGAGATGCCAGCGGCCGCAGGTGTGTACTACACATACTCTCTACACAGTAGTGCGCATTTCATCACTAAATTTACAGCCCAGATTGTGTGTGACAAATACTTATCAATATATTTATCATTATGGTTTTAATTAAATTAATTAAAGAAGTTTTAATTAGTAATATTACTTATTGATCATGTATTTTTGTTTATTAATCTTGCAATTTGTGTAACTATGACTGTTTTTAATTACATAAACCCACACATATGTTGTGTGTGAACCTCAGGGCGCAAGACTAAAGCACAAGAAAATGTTGGATATGGGCTTTTTAAATGTACTGCGCATAGGCTTTTGTATTAGTTATTCACATACTACTTGTTCAGTGTGAGTGTACTCTAGACTGTATGTCTAACTCCAGTGTGATGGTCCACAGGCCCAAGGCTGCAGTGCAGTAGGCTAACAACAGGGCTAAAGCCAGACTCCACAGGTAGAGCTTACACTGCCTGCGTGCGTGTGAACTCTACTCTTTCCTCCACACTATTTATAATCTCTACATTCCCATTTCTTCATCACTGTCTCACTTGAACTGTTGCTTTTTTCTTCCATTTGCAATGTCAGATGGCCATGAGCTGACAGTTTCTGTAAGGACTGTGTGTGTGGAACCCTGGAAGTGTAGCTCTGTGTGTGTGGTAGGAAGTATCTGTATTTGTACTGTGTTTGTCTGTGTTTTTCTGAAATAGAATCTGCATTTATGGTGTGCTGACATTCCCTGCAAATGTAGCTTGAGAGGTTTTATCCTGTGGATCATGAATGTTTTTCACCCAGTCATTTAAAGCAGTTTGTTTGAAAGCACATAACTTGTTAATAATGTTGCAGCTAAGTTGTTGTTATGAGTTGGCTTGATTACACAACACATAGGAGTGCTAAACTTATAAGCCTACTTTATTTTTGTACCTATAACTCATTAACATACCTGCCAACACTCTTAAGTTTTCACAGGAGTCTCTTTATTTTGTACCTCAATCAATCAATCAATCAATCAATCACATTTATTTATAAAGCGCTTTTTACAACTGATGTCACAAAGCAGTTTTACAGGGTTAGTAATAACAGACATCAAATCATTAATCCCTAATCCCCGGTGAGCAAGCCAATGGTGACAGTGGCAAGGAAAAACTCCCTCAGAGCTGGAGGAAGAAACCTTGGGAGGAACCAGACTCACGTGGGGGACCCATCCTCCTCTGGTCTGCTAATTCTAAGTTCATGATAAATCATAATCATGTGATGTTGTTGTAATGTTCAGGTGAACTGATATGGTGACAGTAGTGGGACAGGAATGATGATAGTGGTAGCAATGATAACGGCCAGAAAGTCCATATGAACTCCAATGTAGGCAGTAGAGTAGGGCATCTGGAGCAGGCCACAGTAGTTGGTCGTTGGTGGGCAGCTGATCCAGGGAAGCATCATGCAGAGAATAGTAATCAGTCTTTCATCAGCCTTGGACCGGACCGGTGGGCAATCACTCACTTGGAAAGAGAAAACTAATGGAATTAGTTCTGTTTGGATTTATATAGGATAAGGATTATGAGACATATCAGAGCCTGGCTATTGACTCTGGCAGAACTATCTAGAACAGCCTACCTAAAAGGAGAGAGTCAGAAGGTAAACAGGCATGGGAGCTCCCCAAGACACTGGCATCCCTCTGCTCACTGTCAACAAACCTGAGTGATCGCGTGAGCAGCGGTATGACAGCCCCAGCATCTCAGTTCACTATAAATCCCTACGCCAGTGCACCCCTGGACCTACAACCTTTCTATAATGTAAAGTATTAATTACCAAAAGCTAAACTAAACAGATATGTTTTCAGCCTAGTCTTAAAGGTTGAGACTGTGACTGAGTCCTGAACATTGTCTGTACCTCTTCTCCCATTGTGTTTCCTCAGGTTATTTCGTAATTTCTCCCGTTAATTTCCAAATTATTATTATTATATAATTATTATTATTATCCAAGTTATTATTCTCCAAATAGTTAGAGTCATACAAATCAAATGGGTGTTTCTCTGTGTGGGGTATGTATCATGATATCTGGCAACCCAAACCAAAGGTGGAGGTGAACGTGCGCAAATTACTCTACCATACATGTCACTCATCACTGCACTATGCCCAGGGCTTTTAAGGAAGGATTTGGCTTTCCCAGGATTGATGCCAGCCTGGAGTGTTTTTTGAAACTGAAAGTAAATTTTGTTCACATGGCATACATACACTGGACCCAACCTTACCCCTTCACACTCCACGACTGGCATTCACTGCCGGGCATATTTGCATATTTTGCCTATAACCTGGAAAGTCTCATTCTTTTTCATAGCTTAATGTTGGCAGGCAGCCAGTAATGTTACAATGTTGTGGCTTAATTTCTGCTTTAGTTAAAATATTGGTAGCTAACATTTATGTTGCATCACACAGACTTTTGCACAAAGCACAAAGTTTTGATTAACTTTGATATTGTAGCATACATTACAATTTTAAAGTGCTTTCCTGTTTCTGACCCAGGCAACCAGGCTGGCAACAGCTAAACTTTTTTATTATTAGAAATATTCCTACTACTAATGCCTGAGTCTTTTTTCGTGTTAGTTTGTTTACTTTTCTTTCTAGTGTCAAAATTTTCAGATAGCGTAATGATAGTGACAAAAAGCCTTCATCTTTTTTGTATTACTGTAGAATAACTATAATATATATACACTATGATATATGCAAATATAGTGTATATATGTATCACATAGACAACACTCCTGAAAGTGACTCTGTCACCTCTACTGGACTACACATTGATAGTGAGATTTGCAGATCATTGCAACATTACATAGCATTACATTGAGTTTTTTGGGACCACTAATGTGTGCCTGAGGAGCTGATAGGATTAATCAGAAGGGATGTTGTTGGCTTGATGCCTTTTTCTGCTCTGTTCCCCTAGAGCGTACTACTTACCTCAATTAGTGAGGTAAACAGCCAGCTGTAGAAAGGATAATGGCTGGAAGTTGTGCTGGGTAAGAGTCCAAACCCTGCTGAATGATTAAACATAAGTTGGATTTTGGTGCTGCGCTAGGTGGAGATTTTAGAAACAGGAAGTGCTCGTCTTGAAGAGTTTGGACTTGGGGTCCCATTGACCTGAGGAGATGTAGACTAGGCCAGGGTATTTTCCTTCAAACTTGGCCTGACCTGGACTCATAAATGAGTCATCTGTGTTTTGAGGATGAAGGAGGATATATGCGATCTCAAGGGGTTAAAGCCTGAAACAAAATGTCTGCTTTTCCCTCCCCTGTATGGCAGGATTATTGGATGTCCCATTTCCGTTCAGAAAAGGGACTCCACAGGAGTGTTGAGGGAAAGGAAAAAGCTCATCTTACTAGTGCAACGTATGCACTGTTCCATTTATTTATTTCTTTATTTGTCCATCCATCACTTCCCTTGATCGGTCGGTCATCTGTTTAGCAGACGGCGTTTTCTTTGGCCGCCCGACGTCTCTTGGCTACAGTCTCCAGGCGCTTTTCGTGACACGGCCAAACATATCGGGACGTCTTCCCAACGATAACATTGCAGCCCACTCCATTGTGCGTTTGAGCTGCAACCTTGAGCAGTTTGGCCACCATCCATTAGGACTGGCTTTCAGATCATGCCCCACTTTTTGTGGATATGTAGGGAAAAAGTCACTTTCATCTGATTTACAGGGAGACATCATGGACTGTATCTTCTGCATAGGGTCTGTTTATCAAAGATAGGGTCAAGCCTGCTTTGGTTCCACTTCATTCAGAAATTATATTGGGAATGGCATTAGACTTCCATCTGGAGCTCAGAGCGTTATCCCATCCAGGTTTAAATGGGGGTGCCTCCCTATTGAAGACATAAATTTGAGTAAAGATGTCATAGTTATGTTGATGTATTTTTTAATTTAAGGTTTAAACAGAAGAATAGTTGGGGGGGAAATTGCAATATATCTTTGAGGAGGACTGGTGCTAAGAGGAGTTAGAAGTTTAGACTTATTATTTGGGCTTAAGTATAATTTTATGGGTGTGTGTAAGTGTGGATTTGGTTCTCTGCATATATGTTCTGGATGATTTTCAAAAACATATCTATCTACCAAGTAAATGCCAGAGTTAGGGCTGCAGTAATAGACTGTGATTTAGAATTGATTGTATAATTTGTCACTTATTCAGGTGTGCCCTGTAATTTTATCTTTAACCTGTCAGTCTGTTTTATGGACATAGGTTATGTTTAATCATGTACTAAAGAGTCTCAAAGACTTGATCTGTGTCTAAACCTGGATTCCCTTTTGTGCTGCTTTGATCTTTGATATCTAGATTGTTCCCAGTTTCTGTCTCCCCTTTGACTGGAGGTGTATATAGCACATGAATCAGTCATTCTTGATTGTTAACTGACCTGTCAATGCTTTTCTCTCCATCTAGTCTGAACGAGCGTGCCCACCTGTTGACCCGGGTGTTCAGGAAGACGCCCTCCAGCGTGGGACGCTCCAATTCTGTGCAGCAGACCGTGTCACGTGAGTCGCCATTCATACATCCCGCACAAACAATGCACTTGGCACTTGTAGTACACGTGGCATTAACAGTGCATAACAGCACACGCAGCACATATAGCACATGTGGCACTCACAGCGTATGTAATGCACATGCCACACACAGTACAAGCATACAGCACATGTGCCACTCGCAATTTATACAGCACACATGGCACTTGCAGCACACATGGTACTCAGCATATACAGCATGTGGCACACACTGCATACAGCACACATGGCACTCAAAACACATACAGTAAACATGAGACTCCCTGTGCATAGAGCCCACTTGGCACTCACGATGTGTACTATACATGTGACCCATGCATTACACGTGCCACCCAACACTCATGACACTCACAACACACACAACTCAGGTGGCACTCAGTAAACATGCAGAACACGTACCTGCGTGTGTGCAAGTGTATTATTATTATTATTATTAGAGTGGCTTATTATGGAATACATAAGTGTTGATTCTGTATTGTGTAACTTTCTCTCTGCAGATGGCTATGCATTTTCCCAGGAAGAGCATGGTGTGGTGTCTCAGTCCCAAGTCGTCCGCTCCTATGACACCACCCGTCAGCGGCCCAGCCTGTAGCTAGGCAACGCCTCAAAACGGAGTTGCCAGGGTGACAGCCGACAGACTTTTTTAAAGACACGCCCGTTACGGGCGAGTCTGCTGTGGCCTTACTGGACCTCTGAAGCAAACTGGACTGAACTGAGCTTGGCCTGTGCTATGCTGTGCTGGACCTTGCTATACAATAACCAAGCCTTTCCAGGCAACTAAACTGCGGGGGGTGAGTGGGGGGGTTTTAGGAGGGAGGTGCTTTCACACAATGGAACAGCCAGTCAATATGCACCAAAACTGCGACGGATGGGCATGAGGAGCCAATCAGCATCCAGCCATGATGCATGGAAACCGGAGATAGTGGGGTTTCTTTCTGTAACTTTTGTCTAACACGCTGCAACACACAGACCTGTGGATGTTGTCATGCATGTGCGTATACATGTGCAACTGGTGTGTATGTGTGTGTATGTGTGTGTGTGTGTGTGTGAACATACTGAAAAATCTAATAAATTTACTTCATTTAAATGTGTATGCCATTTCCATAAATTATATACAGTATATACACATTTAATTGATCTTCTAAGTGAAAATAACTTGCATAACATTAAAATAACATTAAAGTAACAATTTAAAATATCTTTTCTGCACACTTTAGTATACAGTTCCTATTTTTTCTGACACTTAGGAAAATAAAGCAGTACATTTGCACAGGCCACATTTATGTTTAATTTTTTTTCTCAAGATGTTACATTCAGTGCATTAAAATGTGCAGAAATTTCTTCTCACTTCAATGTAGTATGTAAATATCAGACCAGTGTTCAATCCTCTCTCTGTAATGGACACATGCTGGAAAAATGTTGAATTTACTGTTTGTGATGTCACAACAGAATGTGTACATATATCACCCTTTTCTGTCTATGGTAGTTTAGCCCCACCCAGCCATGTTAACCCTTGTTTTGTTTTTAGGGTCAAAAATGACCCACCACTGTATGCCAGATCATCTTTTTACAACCTTGAAACTTGACTTTTCAGAGCTATTCTGCACATGTTACTTTCTGATGCTCTTGTTAAGAATAATGTTTACAGCTATGCATTATATTTATCAATAACAATAATAATAATTATTGATGATAATAATAATAATAATAATAAACCTCTATTTTAGTAAAGAAAACTGTAAAGAACAACAAAAAATGACGGGAGTGTTGTGATGGAAATGAGCTGTGTCCATTGGTAAATACAATCTTTCTGCACTGTTTCTTCATGCAAACTACATTTGAAAATTCAATTATAGTCCTGTATTTGATAGGTTTAGTGAAAGCAGGTTATTTTTTAGCTGTATTATGCAAAATGTTAAGACTACACAAGTTACTAGAGTTTGTTTTATTTGAACATTGATCATAGACAGTATATCAGTCTTAAAGGAACAGCAAAACAACTGTTTAATTCTAAGGGTTAACGAGGTTGGAAAATGACCATGTAGCATGGACGATATGGGCTCTTTAGAAACACCTGCATAAAAAATTAGATTAAATCAACACTGGTTTGTGTTTTTGTTTACATCATTTGGACATTAACTTTGCTGATAGAATGTTTTATTCATATGGAAATGATGTACACATTTAAATCACTTCAATGATTTATTATTTTTTTCAGTATGTCTGCAGGCACGAATGAGGCTGTGATAGAAGTGTGTGAGTGTGTGTAATCTGTTTCTTGAGCTTGGAGTTTAGCCTGTCCGTCATCAGCAGTGTGATGCAGGAGAGCACTCTAAATAAACATCAAACACACACTTTGGAGGAATTCTTTTCTCACCGCCGAGGTGTGTGAGTGTGTGTGTGTCTCTGTGTTTCAGTATGCATGAGGCTGACAGATCCAGAGCCATAGCTCAGAACCTCCTCTATCAGTAGACATCACACACACACACACACACACCATGCACACACCTCCCCGGTGTTCACTGCCAAAGCATACATAGAGATGGCACTGAAGCAGAACCCCCCACTGCATCCCCACCCCCTACACACTGAAGCACACACACACACATACTCTCTCTCTCTTACTGAATCTGTGTCTCTCCCTGTTTCATTCCGGCACTCTGACCAAGAGGCAGAAAGTCTCTTCTGTTTTCTTCTCTTTTCTCTTCATAATCATCTTTTCTGTTCATAATTCTCTTCACCTTCTCAAAATCTACCGTCTTCATCTTCAGGTTCACTTCTGCAAACCCATAGTATGTCCTAATCACCATTATTTATTTTTTGAAATGGACAAAAGTATCTTAACAGAAGTTCTCTTCATCACCACTCAAGCTCTTTAGCTGATTGGCTCTGCTCTCTTTCCTCTTCGGCTCTTCTGAAGTGCTGCTCACAGTGGTGGTAGATTCACAGATCAGGATGTGGACTGTAGGTGAGGTGTTGACATTAGATTACAGAGAGGAAAGCAGGGATATGACTAACACATTTGGAGCATGTGAAGATCTTAACCTTGATTTAGGCTCTGTGGGTCGCTTTGAGTTTGCATGCTGTCCAAAAAACACACTATACATCTGCACACTCAGAGACTGCTAGTGTGTGAGTTATGAATGTGTGTGTGTGTGTGTGTGTGGAGAAATTAGAGCGTAGACCACCCAGTTCACCTTTGTGCTTGCATAATGGATGAATTATGAGCATGGGTTGATGGATGTTTTTGAATTATGATGATTGTGTTGATACAAATGAATCTGAATGGGAGCACTCATATGGGTTCCGTGTGTGTGTGTGTGTGTAAGTTTGTTTTCATACATTTTCAGGTTAACCGATAAAGTATTTTTATTACAGAAGCTCCATGTTTTAGTTTTCAAAACTGAAAGAAGAAAACCATTTCTCAAACCACTTCTTTAAGTATTTAAGCACCTTTTTATGGACGTTAGTGTAGGTATATTCTACATTCTACATACACATTCTTACATATGGTAAATACATATGACACAATATGTATGACCCCACACCCTGACATTGTATAAAAACAAATGTGTGTGTGTGTTATAGTCCTGTTCCCCATCACTCAGTGCTGGGAAGCCCAGCCTGCTGGACCAGTCCCAGCACTGTCCGGCCTCAGCACCTCCGAAATGGAGAATCCATCCCCGCCACCCCGTTCCACCTCAGCAGGAGCTGCATGGATCCATTTCCAATGTGGCCAGCTTCTCCTAAAAGTACTACCCCCACCCCCCACCCCCTATTCTTTGGTTTCCATAGAAACATGCCAAGAATACACCCTCCACTTTCAGGAAACGGGCAGACTTAACAGACCACAATTATTGTGGCTTTCTGTTATCGTGTTATCCTGAGTGGCTCATTCAGAATTCATTGCCTGTGGGGGAGTGGATGGAGCAAAAGTCTTCTAGTTGTGCGTGTGTGTAGATCCCAAGCTCACTGTATGTTTGAAGCCCAAATGATATAAAAGGTGTAAATTAAGCCAAACATTAAGCACCAAAAATGTATTATTAGTATCATCAGAAGTCATTTAATGTAGCTGCAGAACCATTTTTTATCCAATTTATGTACTTATGTATGACAAAAAAGCATATAATAGCACATATAATGTAAATATACCGTATATATATTATTTAACAATATCTATGTAAACAATACAAAATTGTTAAAGTGCATCAATTACATTTTTTAAATGGTTTCCTGCAACCGTATCTGGCCCGTTCCTGAACCATCATTTATCATGGTATGTGAGCCAGATGTGTGCCAGGTTTTTGCTGTATCCGTGTGCTAGCTCAGTGTTTTTTAAGACTTATTCCTTATCCAGGAAACCGGCCCATAGTCAAATAGAGCACTTCTGACTGGCATCACTCTCAGTGATCAACTGTTAAGTATGATTGTCACTTCTCAGTTACTTAAGTTTCTTTAGTTAAAATCTGGCTATATCTTATAACTGCAGGGTGTTAGTTAATTTGCTAAACCCCTGCTAAGAATATTAACGTTGGCAATGTAGCTGATTGATTTACTGCAACATTGGACTAGCAAAACCGCAAAATAAAGTATCTTAATGACAGATAAACTACCTGGTGAGTCAGTAAGGTAGTAGTATATGTCTGGATATGACACTTCTGACCACTGAGTTGAGTCATTTTCCCACTTTGATGGAGGCATGTCAACTTCTTTCATTATTTTTTTCTACAAAACAACAACAGAGCATATTTGTTTTCCTGACTGCTCATAGTCCTAAAAACTAAAATAAGTATGATATTGTTAATACATGCTATTAAACTGGCAAATACCTTAGAATTTGTATTTACTGCCAATCATATTAGAGGGGCTGCTTTTTCCCAAAAAAAGGCATGCAAGGACAAATTTCCCCGATGTACTGCTCTGATCCACTGCTTTGAGATTAACTTTTAAACTCAAGGTGACAACAACTCAGTCGTGCAACAAGGCTCCATTTATGGATGTGTTTATATTAGTGAAAATGCACATTTTTTCCATAAATTTCATTGAAAAGAATGAACTGATAAACAATGGACACAAATGTAAGGCTTAACATGCTCCACTGAATTTTTGATGAGGCGTACAGTACTTCAGCCAATAGGAGAGTGTGGGGTGGGGCATCAATGCATTGGTTTACAGATACAGCCATGCCAGTGAGGTGTCCAATAAGCACAAACAACAGAATGCAATAGAAAACAATAGAAAATTACATGTACAGTGTCAACCTTTCCTAACTCAGCCAGCTTGTATTATTTTATATAATGTAATAAAATAATAATATAAACTAACAAATTAATCAGCTTTTGTAAAATACAAGCATGATACAGATTCAGAGAATCATCTCTGCTTTAACGGCTGATCCCTGGGAACTTAATATTGTCCGATTTTTTAATTCAAATGATACAGTATATCAGTCATGCCTGGTTTGTTGCAAGCTGCCAATGTTTGGACATGTCTAAATGCATCTCAGCTCCAAAGAGCTGTTTGTATTTGAATACCCACAAGTGTTATTTCTTGGATTTGGTCAGTTTAAGGGGAGAATTTCTTGCTGGTATGTATGTGCTGATGAATTCAAGCAGTCTTCAGTTTATCATCGCACCTACTGTAAGCACTGATTCCACCTATGCATTTGAAAACTCATCTGAGATCAGCTTACGAGTGAGTGCATACTTGGCGCCCTCAAGTTTAATATAGTGGGGCCGGTAATTTAACCGTACCTCACACACGCCTTGGTGTGGAACTGAGGCATATGCTGACAGGGGGAATCAGCACAGCACATAAACAACTCACTGACACCTCAAACACTCCACAACATTTATTATAATTCATATATTTCACATGAGAAGGAAACATTCAGTACAAACGATCACGATCTTGTACACAGACACGGCCTTATGACACAAGTTCTGTTAGGATAGTTCAGTCTCAACTAACATGAGCTCAGCATTTCCTCCCACTATACCACTCAAGTCTCACGCACAGGCCACAGCTTAGTCTCACGCCCAGACCTTCAAAAAAAGTGGTAAAGCGGAAATTAAACATTACTGCGACCCTGGTCAGATGAACATTTTATGTAAAAAAAAATTGGCTTCAAAGGTGTCTGCTTCTACTGTTTTAGCTCGGCAAGTGGGTCATGATGTATATGCAGTTTACACAATGCTAATTATGCTAACTGAAGTGTTATGTGTTTTAGCTGTATTAGCTTCACAGCAAAACTGAAAAAGCAGATCTAAGACACCAAGCATGCTTTGGCTGATCAACTACACTTGGGTCAAGAAGAAAATGATAATGTACTACCATGGTTATACAATGGTACCATAATAGATTTTATGCTATGGTACTTCCTTAGCTATAATTGTCAATGTGCAAATGCCTGTAATGCATATTTTGTGTTTAACCTGACTTTAATATGTCAGCAGATTTGACTTCTAATCTATTTATGAGGAAGTACTGTGATATCCATTGTTGATATAGTAGAGCTAGTTGCATTACCATGATATAACTGGTTCATTTACTGTAGTGTTAGCATTGTAGAGCTATGATACACTTTACTCTGACATTCAGCTGTACTGATGTTACCATCATGGTAGAGTCCATGATAAAGACCTTGGTACTTTGAGGGGGAATTTGGATTTCAACTAGATTTCCAACAGAATGTTTCTTTAACATCCTCTGGAGCAAAAGAAAAGAAGCGTCCTGTGCTTATGGAGCTTCTCTGCAGGTAAGAGTGTGGTGTTTAAGGTTCTTATGGCTTAATGTGTGGACTTCTCTCATGGTTTGAGGGATTTCCCTCACCGTTACACCACCATCCTCTCAGTGTGCTGAAAGAAAGCCACTCCAAGTGAAATACACTGGAACCTTCTGGTACCACTGCAGTGTACCTTATGCTAACAGCCACACACACACACACCTCTTTCACAAGAGAGAGACTTAGTGAGGGGGAACAGTTGGCAGACAGTTTTTACTGCATAATTAACTCGGCTGCCTTCTGAAGACTGCCGATCGCAGCTATATTGAGGCTGTTTAACACACTCACTCTCTCTCTCTCTCTCTCTCTCTCACTCTCTCTCTCACACACACATACACACTGACTCATACACACACCCCTTTCTCATGCACATTAAACACACTCCTTTTTGTATTTGTATATTTCTGTTAAGACCGTTCCTTGGCACTGGCACAGTGTGTGTTTAGTGTGTTTCCACTGAGTGAGCTGGTTGGCATGCAAGTGTTTGTGTATGTGTGTGTGTGTGTGTGTGTGTGTGTGTGTGTGTGTATGTGTGTGTGTGTGTGCGCTTTCCGCTCAGGGCAGTGGGCAGTGGGCGGAGCGTCACAGTCTGTATGTTGTGCTCACTTCATTAGAGTTTAAGCGTCCAACAGGGAACCTGGACTGCTTTTCACATCACACACCCCACCTGTGAATCCCATTACACACTACATATACTACTCAACACACACACATTGTCACACATTCATACAGTACAACATACAATGTTCCACATACATGTGTGGACACACATTGCATGTACACATACTGCTACATTTACTACACTGGCAGTCTTACATTCACTGTGCATTACAAACAGCCCATAATGCAGTGCACATATGTGTACCCATGAGCCAAAACATTATGTCCACTCACAGATGGTGCAAAACAATGGTGCAAGTGACAGTCTGGGATATATTAGATGGTAAGTAAATAGTCTTTCAGTTGATGGGTTGGATGTAGGAGAAATAGGCAGGCATGAGCACCTCAGCAAATTTGACAAGCTGTTATGGTTAGACGACTGGATTGGAGCATCTCTGAAATGGCCAGGCTTGTGGTACCTACTGACAATGACTTCCAAATTCCCCAGATTGCAATCTGACAGGATTTGTGAGATGTGCTACAGCTGTGTATTAACAAGTCTGAACCACACCGGCTCCACCTCACAATTAACAGGAAAACTTAAAGACTGTTAATGTCTTGCTGCCATAAACCACAGGACAACTTCAGATGTCTTGTACAGTTCATGCCTCGACAAATCAGAGCTATCTGGGCATGGTGGAGGATCAACAGCATATTAATGTATGCAGTGCCACATCCAAAAAATAAATTATTGGGGAAAAAAGATCATTGCTGTTCAAAATTTAATTAAAAAAACTAAACTGAGATGTCAAGCCTTTTTGATCATTTCGGCTTATAGCAAATAAAACAGAATCTCAAATTATTAGGATATTTAATTTAGTTTGAGTAAATTATTATTCATATAGTATCAATGTAAAAACAAAAAAGGCTTGAAATATGTCACTTCACATGTAATGAAAATAAAATATAAGATAGTTTACCTTTTTTAATTAAATTATGAACACAAATGAGCTTTTTCATAATATTCTAATTTTTGGAGATGTACTTGTACTAGTCATAATGTTTTGGCTCCTCATTTGTAACATACATTCATTGAGCTGGACTAATGGCAACAGTACTGATGTCATAAAGCAAGATATAGGCTGTGATCTTCAACCTTTTATTAGAACTTTCTCCTTATTATATGAGAACATTCTGTGTTCAGTTATAGGGCTGTGTTGTCACTGAGACTATAAAACAGACAGATACACACACCAATTGACCTGTCTATGCCCCGCCCACAAACACATTATTTTTTAGCTATTATTGTAATTACGGACATGCATTGAAATTATTGCATGTTTATAATTTGTTTGCCTTGAATCTGTTGAGGAATTGTAGATCACAAATGTGTTTTTATCAAAATACTAGTATTAATTATAATTTGACTGATATTTGATGACTCATTTATCCTATTTCTTAAATGCAGAATGTCTAGAGCAGTGGTTTTCAACTAGTGGTACTGCTAGGGGACTTTATTTTTTTTTAGATATTGTTGTGCCAATTATTTGCAACAACAAAACTTTGTACCTCCTCTTTAACATTTGATGGACCTTTTCTAACTCAAGATACCACTCAGGTGCTTATCCAGTCTCTCGTCATTTCAAGACTTGACTACTGCAACTTGCTCCTGACTGGTCTTCCTATGAGAGCCATCAGGCCCCTGCAGCTGATCCAGAATGCAGCTGCTCAGTTGGTCTTCAATCAGCCATAGTTCTTCCATGTCACTCCACTGCTGTGTTCACTTTACTGGCTTCCTGTTGCTGCTCGCATCAGATTCAAAACCCTGATGGTCGCCTATAAAGCAAAAAATGAATCAGCCCATCCCTACCTAATGGCAATGGTCAAGTCTTAAGCTCACCACAAACCCTTTGAGCTTCTAGTGCAGCTCTGCTTGACCCGCCATCATTCAAGACACATGGAAGACTAGCATCATGACTCTTCTCTGTCCTAGCACCCAGGTGGTGGAACAAACTCTCACTGACTTTTCAAACAGCAAAGTCCTTTGCAGTCTTCAAACACATGTTCACCCCCTAGATGCTATCAACTCATTTGATGGACCAAATGGAGTCCTTCCTCTTCATCCACAGCCACTGACTCTCCTGTTCAGCAGCTTTGAAAAGGTCTTTGACTGCCTGCTGTGGCCCTTCCCTCGTGCTCCCATCTCCCTGAGTAGCCTGGATGTAGACTGGGTGTACATTTGCTTTCCAGCCTTGTTGTTGCACATTATTTCTTCTTCTTCTTCTTATTATTATTATTATTATTATTCCTATTGGACCATTATGTTTGTTTGAAATTCATTTAAAGTGATTTTTGATGTGAATTGTGTTCTTGTACCTAATCCAAAGTAGGCTGGCAACAACAGAGACTTTGATAATGTGCTAATATTAGCTTGATTACATAGAAAAAGTACATCTACCTTTGCAGTGTGAACTTTTACATAATACAGTATATACAAAACAAACGCAGTTTGAAATGAAAAACACACTAAATTGAGGCATTCTGGCAAAAACACATGAGTTTGGTAACAGTTCTCATTCAGTTAAATGAGAGTAATAGTAGCAACGATAGCTACAAGAATATATTTGTGGGCGGAGCATGCATACCTCCATTCATCAGAACTTCCTCTTGCTGTTCTGCATAGTGGAATGAGTGGATTCAGTGTTCCAGATTTTGGGATGTGTTATCATAGAAATCATAGACACATGTACATGTACACACACACACACACACACACATTGAACTCCATTTAGTCAAACCTTCTCCTTGCTGCATGCTGTGTAGTCATTTGTATGCTTTCAGTCTCTAGGCTTGAGGATTGCTGTGCTGTCATAGAAACCCTGGAATAAATAGCCACACGGATACGCAAACCAAATGACTTCCATTTATCAGAACTTTCTCCTTGGTATGTCCTGTACACTATTATGAATCCATTTGGTGTCCTTGGGGTCTGCTTTGTTGTTATATAAACCCTGAAACATGCCGCACACCAGCTGACCTCCATACTTTTTGTCCTTAGGTGTGCTGTATTGTGATATGAGTGCATTCAGTGTCACAAATACAAATTGACCTCCATTTATTAGAACTTCCTCCTTGGTGTGCGCTGTACAATGATACGAGTGCATTCAGTGTCCAGGCCTGAGGGCTACTCTGTAGTCATGGAAATGCTGGAACACATGCACACACATAGATACACAAAATTTGACTTGCATTTGCTGTGCACACATGAAACACCGTGACTAGGCCTCTATTGAATTGCTTGTGTCCCTCATATGACTTCAATTTCGCTTCTCCGTTGACCCCGCTGACTGCCGTCACTGCATAGCTTCCATTGTCTAAAAACATACAAATGGACAAGAGTCCCATACAAATGGACAACACTTGGCCCATAGTGAGCTTTCACAAAGTCACAGGTGGGTGCTTTTGCTCACTGGTCACACTGGTCACACTAGCCACACTGGTAGGAGGGGGGAAGGGGGACTGTAGAGGTCTGTAGGCTACCTGTGTAGGGTCCAGAAAGGCTGGAGCTGGAGAAACTGGATGAGCATAGCCAATGTACTGCGGGTGGAGGAACTGGCCTTGATGGGGTAAGATTTGAGTGGCTTGCTGGCAGTTGAGAACTGAGAAGTTGGTGGGCATGTTGACATAGACACTGGCATCTGGAGGTAGGCAGCATGAAGCCTGTGCCCGCAGCAGAGGAGCAGGGCCAGGGCGAGGGCCAATGGGTGGGGCTATAGAGCTGGTGGGAGGAGCCGATGAACTGGAGGAAGTGGCTGTGCTGGACTGGCGGGAAGAGGAGCCGCGGGATGTGCCGGCCATCATGGGTATTGTCTCAAGTAGACGACCTCCAGACCCACCCCCTGAACTTCCAGAAGCAGAGGCTGGTTCATGTTTGGGCCGAAGGCAGCGGCAGCAGCACACGGCAATCACCGAACCAATCAGAACAAACGCCACAAAGACTGAGCCCACAATGAGGAAAGGCACGTAGATGGGCACTGTGAAGAGAGGATGCAAACTAGTGAATTGAGTGCTGAACATACAATATGTATCTCCACAAGGGTAATTTGCCATTTAAATTGGTCTGTTTGGACAACTGCTGGTTTATTTTGGAAAGAATTTGAAATACCTTGAAATGAGAAATTATACACAAATGACTTTTGGTGTATCTGAATAGGTTTTTTTTTTTTTTTTAATTCTATATAAACTATAGCATGGGCATTGATAATTTTGGGAAATTTGGAAGTGTTGTAACTTTAGCAGCTTTAAAAGTAACTAACATTGTAGGAAAAAGCAAAAAATATAGCTTTCATTTAAAACAGTAGAGTTTAATTAAGCTTTTAAATTAATTTTAAATATGGAAAAGGCCAATACATCTTCAATACAAGAAAAATTAATTATTCAGTGTGCACAATAGTCTCCTTAGAACTTAAGGGGTTAAACAGTATGTATGATAGTGAACTCATAAAAACATCCTGGGAAAGTTAGTACAGTCCTTTTTAACTCTGCCAGCACATTAGCTGCAATTATGTTTTCATTGTCACTGAACACCTGTTGCAATCGTTCCTTAATTGTCATAGTGTAAATAATACTGAAATATAAGCTGCATTACGGAGCAGTGATGTTGCCCTCACAACCCAAGAGACAACAGGCGAGAGTGCGGTGTGTAGCCTGAAACCTTGCTAATGAGAAACAAGGCAGCCAAGCAGAGGTGTGAAAGGAGAGTTGTGTCCCACCCTGGCAAGTAAAGAGATGGAGGTATTCGGTGACACAGTCACACCTTTGAAGTATGGCTGGATCCTTAGATCATGGGGACAGAATGCACACAAGTCAATGTGAGACAGCCAAATTAAAAGAGGCACATAGAGTCAAGAGATGTGCCACTGATGTGGTCCCAGGGGGTCCTTGGCCCTCATTAGCAGTTATTAACAATGTTTTGATCAACTCTAATCCACCACCACCAGCTGCGACCTCTCTGCCCTTGCTACCTCTGTGCGTGTATGTGTTGAGTAATGTGTGTCCCACTTATACTTTCAGAAATACTCCTAAGCTAAACTTTTCTAATAAAGGTAGTCTCGGGCATCTTTTATCAGTATATCAGTATAATAAAAAGTATTGAAGAAATTACATTTGCACCATTTTCTTACCCTCAATGTATTAGATCAGCTAAAACAAATTATATTATTTAGGATTATTAAATTAAATAACATTAAATAAAATTCAATTATTATCTACCTGTTATTCAAACCCCTCATATAGCTAAAAACAGCCATATTAATAGATTACAACCTGGCAAAAAAAAAAAGTTAAATTTTTTTAAAAACATTTTGAACTAATGTTCAGGTTTACAGTGGTTTATATAAAACTGTGACCTGAACTTCCAATGTCCCAGAAATATTCAAACTGTCTAGTTTCTTGATGTTGCCAGGAAGTTTTTTTCTGATGTTTCACATTTCTCAATAAAAAAAGAATGATCATGTAACTTCAGACTTTACTAAACTGTTCTCTTAAGGTTAATTTGAGAATTGGAGATACCCTTTACATAACCTTTACGTAACATCATTTCCATTTATCTGGCAGTGTCTCGTAATTCAACAGAAACCATAAATATATTTGAAATTGACTTAATATGGTTTGATACAAGTCAGTGAGGATTTAGATGCAATTTGTATGATGCTAATTGGCTAACTGGCTTCACTTACTTTGCTACATTAGATTAGCTTGGCCACAAAGCATGTCTTGGCTAACCAATTTGCAACAAGAGTAAAACTGTGTACAATTCCTGTTTTGCTATAACATACGTGACTTACCCCAATGTGTATTTAGTAGAGGCATATTACCAACTATAATCATATAACAGAGTTTAGAGTAAACTGGATAAACATGAGATATGCATGTCTTAAGAGAACATTACTGTCTACAGTCTCTCTTTAGCTGTGTGTGTTAGAGGGGATGGAATTCATCTTTCAGTGCTTATTGCTAAAACAGTGGGACGTTCTGTATAAGCAGGGACATTTGACCCCAGAGTGGGACGCATGGGGTTTGCTAGCAAATAGAGATTGTATGTGGCAGTTTATGGTGGACCAGGTTCCTTTGTCTCCAAGCAGCTTTCTAAAAATAAAAGTGATAAATGTGAGAAACAATAGCTTGCTTGTTATAATAAAAGCAATCTCTATAGATGAATTGCTCCCCAGTGAAATTACTCATTTTCCAGTCCACATAATCCACAGTGTATTAAAGTAAATCCTTGTCATAACAATGAGAGACTTGGAATACATCGCTGGTTGTTGATGTTGAGGTCTGCAGTCCCTTGACTGTGCACTTTATTAAGTGGATTTTGGCATGTCAAAGAGACAGTAACCTTAAGCAATGAGCTAACAAATAAAATCAGGGCTTTTTTACTCTGATAATGTGTCCTGGTAAAGAAGGGTATTAGCGTTGCTCTTCTTAGCCTACTTCTATCTCCTTAAAAGGTGTAGTCTCATAATATGAGAGCACACCTGTTACATTTTTGTTCAAATGGAACCAGCAATCTGGGACAAGAGTTTGTCCCAGGCCAGACTGCAGCTGTCTTTTGTTTCCTTTTGCTAATATTCCCTCGCAGCCACTGTTAGCCTTACTAGCTTGCTAGCTCAAATTTCTCAAGGCTGTTATAATAACTAACTTTCAGTCAGAGGGGGATGTTTTCCTGTTTTCTTTGTAGGAATCCTTGTAAGAAACTTAAGCTGTCCACTGTACTTTACACTCTTTTCATTATTGATATCTGACATTTTTTGTTGTTATAAAGCTTGGATTTGGATGGGCTAAAGGTGTTTTTGTTCTACCCTTAAAATTCTAAAGTGAAAAGAAACCTACAGTTTTTTAAGGGTCTTTTCTTTCTTTTACTGATATCTGACTTTGTAACAGGTTAATCCCTCTGTTAAAGGATATAAAAGTGAACCGTGTGGTTTCAGCCCACTGGTTGTAGAGGTGGGCGCCACCAAGAAAACGTCTCTTTTCCCTCTGCTTTTAGGAATGCAAGTTCTTTTGTGAACCCTCCTGTTTGCCAGAATTGCTCCAGATCGTGATAAGCCCAACACAAGACCACCAGACCAGACAGCTTTTTTTAAACGACAATCACATGCATGCAAAGTATGTTTTTTGCTGAGACTCCTGCTGTTTAAAGTACTCCAATAAAAATGTGTTTTTGGGATTTAAGAAATGATGCATAACACGACAGGGGAACAGGAGGGTGTTATATTCGTGAAGCTTTAGCACTGAAGCTGTGAGGATCTGGTCAAGTCCAAACCTGATCCTCAGGTGGTTGTTGGATAGGGGGGTGCAGTGTGAGATTTGTGCATAGGCACAGTAGCAGCCGCAGCCAGGGTAGCGTGCATGTTACCACGAGAACAAACAGGGCTATTTATAACCCCACACAGGAACAATTTGCCATTTGTGAGCTGAGTGGCCAGCACTGCTTTACAGGATAACTATGAACACAACGGCAGCTGTGGGAGCAGATTCAGACACATTTAACCATCAGTATATGACTGAAAACTGCTCATCTTTACCTTGAAACTCCATATCTTTATATTCTATTTAAAATGTTTATCTGGAACTAGATGGAATTGAATGTATTTCCCAATTAACTCTTGACCAAGTTAACATGATTCAGTATAATTCCAAATTAACTTCTGGCCAAGTCAATGATTTAGACAAGAACAACAGCCAGCTTCACATTTTAAAGCATCTAAAGATGCTTTTTTAATGACTTGGAGAGGTAGCTATAGTTTTATCATTTACTCTGTCTCTTATCGTACTCTTACTCTTATCTCATACTCTGTCATGGGTCTAACAATATTTCAATTCTTCTTTTAACTCGAGACCAGCTGCATTACAAAAATATACATTTATTGGTATTTTTTCATGGATACTGTACTGACCTGTACAAGCAAAAAAAAAAAAAAGTTATCACATATATTTGTTTAGCCAACTGGACTGGGAAACGGCAAGTGTGACTGCAAATATAATTTATTACCTAAACATTTCATCAAATATGTAATTAATATTTATGTTATATAAGAATAGTTTTTATATATAATAATATTAATTTGTAATAATTAATACATAAGAATACATAAGAATAATAATTTGTACTAAAAGCTATTTAAATTTACATAAACGTCCTCAAAGAATAGTGATTTTTCTGGATTCAGATCTTTGATCTCATTTTGAATATTCTTCTGACTTGCTGTTGCTTCGCTTAAGACTCAGTCTTAAATCTTGACCAGTTATAGTTCTGGACAATGCGTTTGAGTAGACTACTGGAATAATGTGCAGTAAAAGAATTCAAAACCAGTAGTACAAAAAGGTAAGGTCATATAGGATGAATACTATGGGACATTCTATATGACAATGTGTTAAGCAGTATGGGTTCAATGAAAAATAATCTAGCTGAATTGTGTCATATGGGACACGTAGGCTCTGATTGGTAAAACTCTACTGATATTCAGTTTATTATAGAGTATTCCATTTATATTTGTATTTCATTTTGCTTACTTAGAAGAAAAACAGAATATCCTAGCTCTGTGATTGACAATAGTTTGACAATAGTGAACAACCTAGCTCTATTATGGCATGACACATGTCACTATTACAGAATGGCATTGTTGTATAATGTTACTGTTGGATGGCACTAGTATAATGTGGCATTGTTATAAAATGGCACTGCTGTATAACCTGGTACATCTACTTTAACAAGGCACTACTATATATGGCGGAAGGCTAATACATGCCTTTATATACTGCAATTGCTGTGCAACTTGCCATTTAAAGCATTGTAGTGCCATAACATCACACTAGTGTATATGACACTGCCGTGCAGTTGGCACTGGTGTATATGGCACTCCTGTAAAATGGCACAGATAACACTATTATAACAACACTGCTTTATATCATGGTTCAACCAAGAAAAGCTGCCTCTGATACTGTTACTGTGCTGATAAAAAATCACAATAACCTCCTAACCCTTTGGCACGGTTTATAATTTACATTTGAGGCATTTAGCAGACGCTTTTATCCAAAGCGACTTACAATTGGGAGTTAGGTGCCTTGCTCAAGGGCACTTCAGTCGTGACCTGCCCATGGATCGAACCAGCAACCTTAAGGTCAGCAGACCAGATCCTTAACCACTAGGCCATGGCTGCCCCGTTCAGTACTATACTATTACAATACATTTCATATAAGTATAGATATAGTTGTAGATGTAATTGTAATATCAATATTGACATGGTGTGAGCATTTTTTATTTTTTGGGGGGGCAGGGGGGTTTGGAGGGGCAGATACCTCGGTGATGGGACTGTAAAACTGTAAGTTGTTTGCCAAAATATAGCGATAATATTTCAATTTCAATGTATAAACAATAATCATGATTATGGTAAAATATTAGCTCATCAAGCTCTTTCAAGTCTAAAAAGAGCCATTTATATGACAGTACCTTTATCTTGAGATCACAACTCATTTTCTTGTGGCCTCAAGATAAATTATTCTTGTGGCCACAAGTTATTATTAAATAATTTCTTGTGATTATGGAAACAACTCTGGTGATCACCAGGAAATTAAGTTGTGATCTTGAGAAAACGATTGTTATCTTGTGAGCACAAGAAAATGAGTCGTGATCTCAAAATAAACGTACAGACCAATATAAATAACTTGTGTACTTTCTGGACTTTCATATTATAGCATTGACTGGTTAAAGAAAGCCTTTGTGGCCCCTAATACTGAGTGACAACAAAATCAATGTAATGATACCCTTAGTGTTTTACCTGCGCCTGTGTTCTTGTCCTCTTTGCCCCCCTGCCCTGCTCCCTGACCGGGCTGCTGTTCGTCCTCGCAGCTGCCCTGGTCCAGCCGGGCCTCTGTGCTGGAGCAGCAGTAGCGCAACTCACACTGACCGCAGCAGATGATGGCCTCTGCCCCGTCGAAGCGTTCCGGGCAGGGGAAGCCGTCCCTCCATGCGCCCTGGGGGTCTCTCCAGCCGTGGCAGTACTCCCCGCTCGCCTTTACGTTCAGACTGGTCAGAAGTGTCCAGGCCACAGCCAGGGCCACAGGGAAGCCCCTGCCGTGCATGCTGCCACCACTCAGAGAGAGTCTCTATGTAACAAAAACGTCCCTGTCAAGCCAGCCAAGTGGCTAATTTGGTCAATAAATGAGATTAAAATCGGAGGGGTTACTGAACGGAAGCGAGCCAAAAGCTTTAAAAATGTCATTGGTCAGAGAAAATCACTTGAAGTGCAGCAGTAGGAGCGCACAGCAATGCCAAGAGTTTCAGCAGCTTCCCAGGAGTTTGAATGAAAAGTCGAGACGTACTCAAGCTGATAAACGCCTGAGTGGATTTCTGTATGAAAAGGAAGGAGAAGGGTGAGGGAAAAGTCCCAACATCTAACGCGCCTATTAGAAAGTTTAGGGACCCGAGGCAAAGTTGTGCATCAAATCCACTTCAAGTTGAAGCGAAGCACTCAGTCCATGTCCGCTGAAAAATAGCCTCCACTTCTCAAATATCTTCCCCAGAGAAACAGCGAAACCAACACTGACTCCGCATGTAATCCATCCCTCGCATAGCTTCTCACGAAATCCTTTTATTTTCAACCAGACAAGCAAGTTAGGTTGTTGTTTTTTCTGTTTCTCCTCCTCACTAATCCATGTCATGCGCTTATTACCTCCTCAGAAGTGCCTTCAATCAAGTCCCACACAATCTTCTGCAAAGGTCTGATTTGTTTCTGACTTTCCTCCCCTTAAGTGTCATTTGCCCTAAAGAAGTTGATCTCCCCTTTCTTCACTAAGGGCACTACTGACATCCTTTCTCAGCTCCTGGAGGTATTACGCTACTCATTCAGCAGCGCTTGCGCAGTAGCCAACTACATCACCCCCTTTATAAACTTTTTTCTTTTGGACTTTTTACAACTTTCTGCCCTGAATGCCAAGCGCTAACAAGTGTCATTACGTGCATCGTGTCTTCTTTAGTGCAGGAGCCTCCATGTGGTGGTCTTTGGAATGCCAATATGTACAGAAAGAGGTGGAGAAATCCAGTGATCTTTTTAAATACACCTGTTTTAAAACGAAGCCCCGCCCCCTGTCCTAGGATTGGCTTACCAAATCATAAAAGGGTTGGTCAATCATATCGCAAAAGGGGCGGGGCGTTAAGCGTGAAAGATATAGCTCATAGCGTGCTCGCTTCATTTTTTAAAGATCCCATACAGTTAATAACCTTTATTAAATACATTTAAGATATAAAGACTGTTTAATTTTTACAGATTTAATTGTTTTATTTTGTAGTTTACAGTGTATTGTAAATGTTTCTCTATTCCATGTCTATAGTATGACTGTAGTCGCGTTTCCATTGCAGTTTTGCGCAAAACTTTATCGATATTCTGTTTTGTCGAAAAAACAATTCGACAAAACAAGTTTCGCAATTGCGTTGTTTCCATTAAATGCGAAATACTATTATAAAATCACATGTGAATATGTTTGTTCTCGCGATAAGTCATTACAAACATAGCGGCAGTGGATGTAAACACATACTTCAGCTTTATACATACTGCTACCACGGCACTACCGCTCATCATCAGCCATCAGAGGAGACGGTGACTTATCGAGGCTTTGGAGTGACAAGCCCCTTTCTTGGGAGCGGCCACCTCATCTTAGCGCAAAAGACTTTTATCGAAAGACGTGAGTTTTTTCGAAATTGTGTTTCCATTAAGCAAATTTTTATTCGCAATTCTAATTTGCAATATTTCATGGTCAATGGAAATGTTCTCCTGCTTTAAAACATTTGATTCAAATAACATGATCATGGAAAATACAACGCTGAGTTGAGAACTACTAAAATGGGAAAATACTAAAATCTGAAAGGAATACTACAATCTGAAAATATTAAAATCTAAATGAAATACAGAAATCTGAAAGAAATTCTAAAATCTAAAGAAATACTACAATCTGAAAATATTAAAATCTAAAAGAAATATAAAAGTCTGAAAATACTAAAATCTGAAAGAATACTACAATCTGAAAATACTAAAATCTGAAAGAAATACTGCAATCTGAAAATATTAAAATCTAAAAGAGATACAAAAATCTGAAAATACTATATCTGAAAGAAATACTACAATCTACATATTCTAAAATACAAAAGAAATATTAAAATCTGAAAATACTAATACCTGAAAATATTAAAATCTGAACAAAATACTAAAATCTGAAAATGCTAAAATCTGAAAATACTAAAATACAAAAGAAAAACTAAAATCTAAAAATACCAAAATCTTTAAATACTAAAATCTGAAAGAAATACTAAAATCTAAAAATACTAAAATCTGAAAAAATACTAAAATCTGAAGATACTAAAATATGAACGAAATGAAAATACTACAACCTGAAAGAAAATACTAAAATATGGAAAAAAATAACAAAATATGAACGAAATACTAAAATCTAAAATGACTAATATCTGTTTTTAGCATATGTTCTTGCAGCGTTGATAAAATATTGTGATGAGGTTTTGTATTTACTGGGTAGGATAAGGCGTTGGGACCTTTATCGTGAGACTTTTATGTTGACAGGTTGTCTTAACGGCGGTGCTTTTAAAAAATCTGTCGCTGTCTTCACTGTCTGACGAATAGTGTGTTATCGCATCTCTGGTCAAACCAAGTTAGTTAAATACGACATTGTCTTTTCTGCAGTCAGTCAGGTAATGATTTAACTGTTCTCACTACTTGTTATTCATTTTTATTACATTTTTGTGTAAGAATAGCCCATTACTAGATTTTCTTTAGTACAGTGCTGTACAGTACGAGATGCAACCTGTATACCTAAACATAAATCCTTATCAAAGCTATAGAAGTCAATAATAATGACGCCTGACGTTACGTTACGTGAGATATTTGTGGTCTTTAATGTGAACGCGCTCTGATAAATATAACTAAACACCAATAGCTACAATGTGGAAACGGCTATGCTTGATAGCTAAGTCAGTTTGTTTATGGTAGTTAAAGTTTATAAGTGTTCAAAGTTGTTGGCAGTTGCTTTAGTTTGTGCAGTTTCATATAATTTGGTCGCTTTAAGGTAACAGCTTCGTTTTCAGTAACAGAATGTGTTTAACAGTTAGCTAAGCTAGTCAAAGATCTGTTGTTACTGTTGACGCTGTTGTGTTGTCAGATGTCTTTTGTGAGGATTAACCGCCGACCACTGCGAACAAAAAAGGCGTCTGTTCTCAAGAAGGAATGGGTGGTAAGTGGTGTTATAATCAAGATGAAAATTGTAAACGTTGAATGTTCTGTTCACTATACATTTCCTTTTGATTCTCTTTTGCATTTTTAGAGCACAGTCAGCGACCTTTCAGTGCATAAAGCTACCCAAGAAGAGCTGGTAACATTACTATTAAATCATTACATATAGTTCTGTTAAAAACAACTGTTAAGTTCTTTGCTGAGATGTTTGATGAGGCTGAATCTTTGTGCTTGAGGGCATCAGTAAATGAATGGTGCAAAACCTTCTGCAGTTGAATAAAAATAAATATGTGACCCCGTCAGGGAAAACCAGGTCAAAGTCATTCTTTTTGAATTTGTGTTTTTCAAAACAACTTTTTTTGTGAATTTAAGTTTTGTTTTTGTTCAAAATATGTACTATGATAGATATCTGAGACTGTTATCTTTCATTTACAGCAATAATGTTGAATGGCTAAGTCTTGTTGCTACTGTGAGTGACACGATATTGACACGATATCTCAATAAGCTGCCCAGTGACTTTGGCCTGGTTTTCCCTGGCGGGGTCACATATATGTTTTAAACAGAAATGAGAGGCACAGACTAGCTTGCTATTTATCTTAAGTCTAAAACATTTTAATTGAAACAAGAGGCAGTCAACCTTAGTGTACTACTGGTCTCTGAGCTTAGGTTTAGTAATCCTTTTAAAATTGTTACTAAATCAGCTTTTTATCACTTCAAGTATATCAACAAGATTAAAGATTTTCTGACTAAACCAGACTTGAAGAAACTCATCCATGCCTTTATTTCAAGCAGGATTAATTATTGTAATGGTCACTTAACTGAACTTCCAACATAGGCAATTAAACAACTTCAACTGATTGAAAACACAGCTGCAAGATTTATCTAAGAGCAGAAGAAGATCTTAAATCCTTGCTATGGCTAGCAGTATGCTATAGAACATAACTCAAGGTTCTTTTTCTGGTATATAAATCATTTAATGGTGCTGGACCGACATAATTACCTGATACGATGCAGAGATATGAGTTGAGTAAAACCCTCAGACACAAGAAACGAGTCAGTTATTCCTGCTTTAGGTAAAGACTAAATAAGGAGAAGCAATGTTTAGATATTATTCCACTCTTGAATGGAACCAGTTTACACAGAATATTAGAAAAGCCGCCCAGATTGTAAACACTTTTAAATGAAAAAAAAAAAAAAAATTATTGAGTTTTCAGCTCAGTTTAAAATATTGTTCTCATTGCACTTTAATACTGTAATGACACTACTAGCAAATGTCATTCTAAAATGATTTCTCTTTAAACGTATTGTTTCAGTCGTGTTTTAGTGCATTCTTTCTGCTTTGGACTCTTTCTTTTAAATTTTATGTTGATTAACCTCTGTACTTTTAATGTAATTAACTATTTTAATTATATTGATTTATCTTTTTTTTTTTTTTTTTTTTAACAGTAAAGCACTTTTAATGACCATGGTCTATGAAAGACACTATATAATTAAATTTGCCTTGATTTGATCCACTGCTTCTTTAGTCCAGGCGACATGAGATGCACAGGTCTCGTAACAGAGCACTGGCGCAGTGGGAGATGAGAGAAAAAAGCCAGAAGCGCATGCAGAAAAAATCCCAGACGGACAGTCCTACTGGATTAGATCAGGCCAGACTCAGGATCATCAGAGAGGTACACACAAAACTCCATCGGAGTGGCGTGCATTCTAACTTTATACTTTTCTAAATTTATTCACATATGCCTCTATGTAAAAACATGGACATTAGGTGAATTGGCTACTCTAAATTACCCTAGTGTGTGTGGTTGTTCTAAGTGTGTAAATGGATTGTGTTGATTGTAAAGTGTCATTGAGTGTGAGAATAGCGCTATGTAAGTGTAACATTCATTCATTCATTCATTCATTCATTATTAATTGTAGAGAAGGACAGAAAGCAAGATTTGATTGATATCAGTATATCACAATTTCTTCTGCTTGTGTATGACAAATGTAATACATCACTGTCACTGTTTACTATACAGTCAAGAGAAAAAATAAACACACCCTCTTTGAATTATATTGTTTTATGTATATGTTTTGACTGTTTGCTGGTCTGGAGCATTCGAGTGTGTATTAACAGAACGCAGAGGAGGAAAGATGTCAGAAATTATCTTAGCAAAGCAATTGTTGCTGCTCATTAATCAGGGAAATATAATGCTATGAGAAGTTCATCATTCTACATTGAGAAAGATTGTTCACAAGTGGAAAAATTCAAGACAGTTGGCAATCATTCCAGTAGTGGACAACCCATAAAATTTAACATTTGGTCATAATGCACAGCACCACTTTTGGGAAAAAACCAAACCCATAATACCAACTGTCTAGCATGGTGGTGGATGGGTGATGATTTGGGCTTGTTTTGCAGCCACATGGCACCTCTCAGTCATTGAGGGGACCAATAACTCATCTTTATACCAAAATACTCTAGACTCAAAAATGAGGCCTCTATCCAGTTAAAGTTTGGCTGAAATTGGGTCAGACAATAGGACATTAATCCCAAGCACACCAGCAAGTACAAACTGGATTCCAAAAAAGTTGGGACGCTATACAAATTGTGAATAAAAACTGAATGCAATGATGTGGAGATGGCAAATGTCAATATTT